>JAQIXJ010000999.1:0-24686 GCA_034700185.1 Phthiracarus laevigatus | reverse complement strand
AATAATTCTTTATTGATTGCCATCTTTTGATATCTTCTTTCATCCAATTCTGTGCCATAATATCCAATAGTAATATTCGTTATACGATTACACTTTTTTAACAGCTGTTCGACAACTCTTATATTAGTTTGTTTAAAATTCAAGTTTTTGGTGCCAATTATAATGTATTCAAATTTATCATTGATTATGTATTTTACGACAACAGATACTGAATTTGAAATCTTTCTAATATGCAAAAATTTTTGCCGATTATATATATTTCTTTTCCATTGTTTTGAAACGCTTTCGTATTTGATTTTGTCTGTAAACACCAAATATTGTAATATCTGTTCACACAAATCATCCCCAAAACGATCGAAACTATTACGACTGAAACATGACTTCAATTTTGTACTCATTTTTTAACAAATTTCCAAATAAACTATTAAATTAATAATTAAAATCACTAAACAATGTGGAAATGAATATATATTTTATATGATTATTCTTTACAGTTAAACTTACGATTTAATTGTGTGATAATTATGTATTAGTGGCAATCAAGCGATCAAATCACAAAACATATCATAATCAAATCACACAATATTTATACATCAATTGTTTGCATTTTAATCAAAAATCTATGATATTATGCACCTATTATTTAAATTCGCATATACCGGTACTGCGTGTATTTAACGCACGTGTATAAACATTATTGTTTTAATATTGCTATGACAACCGTTACATTGCGGTTTAAATAGTTTTACAGCATTATACTTAATTACTCCATCTTTCGGTACAAATGGAAATTTATGTTAAAAAAACTTTATAATTTCATTAAATTCTAAAAATGTTTGTTATACCTAAGAAAATGCGAGCGATTTATATGTGTGTGCCTTTAATTAATTTAGAAAACGTTGTTTTAGTTTAATCATAATTAAAATTTAAGAACGCAGACAATACTTTCTCAGATTACTCAACTTTAATTAATCATAGAATTCATCGCAAAAAAAAAAGAGTTATGCTTAAATATTGAAAACTTCTATACAAATCTATTGACTCATAACTGCTAAATATAGTTCAGTTGTTGACAAAAACGGGTGTACATATTGCAACATTGTTTGAACTTAATATCTGATTATCCTTTAAAAAATATTAGGTCGACTTTGTTTATTCAAAGTAAATTAACGAATAAAAAATAATACAAAATGAGTTTACAATCGGGTAAAATAGACTTCAACTCTCAGATTCTAAACCTTTTAAAATTTAAGTTTTTATCAATATGTCGTTCTTGTTTGCTAAAAGAGCAGCAAATAATATTTAAAAAATTTATTAAATTATTAATCAACAATAATTACATTTCATACGTCACATATTTGGTTATTAAAGGCATTATATTTTGCGAAACTTTAATTAAAATATATTTTTTAAAATTAATTACCTGTAGAAGTTTGAGAATTGTATAAATTCGTAATTTATTTTCATGAAATTTTTGTTAGTAATATTTACATTCAGTTCAGGGTGTACCCCAAATATACAAAATCTGCCTAATGTTACATATAAATATGTATTAATAAATGACTAAAATTTTTTTTAAGTTTGTAAATTATATTTTAACGCTAATAGAATGTCAATGTTCATTTAACTGGTATCATATGTATTTTGTGCATAAGTGTCAACTGTTGTTACGTAGAGTGTCTCATAATAATAATAACATAACAGATATGTGATAAACCGACCGAATAAATAGTTTTAAATATAATCTAATGTTTAAGTTTACAAAAAATGAAAACAAATACTAACTAAATAAACTTAAAGAATATTTTTATGATATTGTATTTATGCAAGATTTTTATTCGTTCATATAAAATATGAACAACTATTAAGGAGATATAGAGGTGAGCTTCGATAATACTTCGACAATCGCTGCAAAAACAGATGTAAAGCGCGGATAATTAGTTGGCGGAGGAGGTATGACTAGATTAGCGCACGCTTTTGAACCTTCCGAGTGATGAACGCATAGATATTTGAGAGCTGATTGAACGTATCCATCGATATAATCAGTGAGAAAAACCTTTGCATCAGCATTAGCCAACACATTCACTGATTGTTCTTTGAACGTCCAACAAGAGCTATAATTGTAGAATAATTTAAATCAATTATATATCGCAATTAAAATGTTTCCAATATAAATGAATGTTAGAAAACATCTTTATGAAATCAACCTTTTTTAGTATTAAATTAAAATAGTAGATATAAAGTAAAATTTACCAACAAAGTACGGCTAATTTATGTATGGAACTGTTTCCATAGGCAATAAGCATCATGTTGTCCATATATTTATTGCGGAAAACATTTATTTCGTTTATATGCGAATTAATTACGGGCGCATTTTTCGTGAACATATTTCGATTGGCAGCATCCTTGCAGTACCAATCATTTTTGTCTCCAATTGCGTGAATTCCGAGACGAATGGAGATCTGGGTTATTAAATGCGTTGGCCATCGTTTGCGCGCATACGCTAAGATCAGTTTGCCTCTTTCTCTATGATTTCTATACTCAAGTTAAGATAATTAAATTAGAATATTGTGCCAAAAAAAACAACGCGAAACATCAATAAAAACTTCATTCAAAATACCTGCACAAATTTATCTCAATTTTTTCTTCATTATCTGGAAAAGGCCTCGACGGGTCTCCGAGTGGGTACACGTCGGCTAATATTTTTTCGGCTTCAGCTCTCTCTTGTTCGGTCACTTTTGGGAAAATTGAAAGCAATGCACCGCTTAAGGCTATATAAATATTGTGGTTATTAAGTAAAAAATTGAAATAAATTGCATGTAAAAATTTGTAATTAGGAATAATTTACCAGCTTTTAAATATGTAGCTAATGTTGCGTTGTGACGTTTTTCCTCTTCCAATCGTATGTCACTTTCCACGTCTCCATTTACAAGTACTAGAGTTTAATAGTTTATAATTATTTTATCTTTATTTTAAAAGTTTTAACCACATAAATACTTATACAAATATTATATTGAATGACTAAATCCAAACATACCAATAATAAAGCAAAATAATAATAGTCGATCTATCATTTTAAACGACAACTCTTTCTTCTTGATTTCTAGTTACTTAATATCACGTATGGTTAAATTTTTATAGGAAACTTATAGTTTGCACAGATGTTTTATTTAAATTTAGCTTACTTTAAGTCATAAGCGTCGAGCTTATAGTTTGGTTCATGTTTGTCTGTAAAATTTTAATTAATAGTATAATAGGCAATTTTCAATAGACAAAGTTCAGAATATCTTAAATATGAATTAGAACTTCTTATGACCAGGAACTGGAATATTATGGCATGCCTTAAAATGGCTATAATTTGACAAATTAAGGTTTTAAACTAGATTGCCATATTATACAAACTTAATATCATTGTTATAATTTGTTAAAATTTTTTATTGAAACAAAATTTATACAATATTTGAAATCTTATTTATTAACCGATTATTAACATTTATAGATACTTTCGCAAAATACCTTCTTTTACGGATATGATTAAATGTCAGGAATGGAAACTTTTTAAAACGATTTCTCAAATTTATCGCAATGAACTCGCGAACAGGTTTATTAAAAGAAAGAAGCGGCAAAATATAACAAATACCTGTTGAAAAGAACTAATTTTGAATTAACTTTTAAATATCTTTTTTATATAAAAATTACTTTAAACGTTACGAAAGGCGTGATAACAAATTGTTTTCCACACCAGAATCCAGTGATTTGGTTGGTGCTGTGAACTCTTTCGATTAAATTTAATAACTAAAATAAATATAGTAATATTTTAAAACAAACTCGCGATTAATTATGGCAAAATGTTTATTTAACTAACTTTAAACTTTATTTCCAATTCTTCTTTTGTACGCATTAAATAATGAATGATTCCGTACAATAGTTTATATGCATTTAAATTTCTCTGGTAAATAGACGCTGCCATAAGGTTTAACAAAAAATACGATGTCATCGAGGTTACTAGAAATATTGATGCGATAAATTTCATTAAGCATAATCCCCGTTCAAACAGAATTAACTGCAATAATAGCAAGTTTATCGGAATTATAGTGTACGTGAGCGAAAACAAATAGCTTTTCCAAAAGCTATTGTACAGATTAAGTGATTGGCAAAGTTTATTATAGTCAATCGTCAACTTATTGACAATTTTAGATTTTACGCCAAATTGTTCAGAAATGTTTTCAAGTTTACTGTTATACACGACTAGTTTAAATCGAAAATAATCGCAAATTATGAAGAAATACATAATACTGTAAAATATTATCGGAACATATAGCGAGGTTAAAGTGTATGTTACAGTAAACGATAAAATCGCATAAAACAAGTCATTTAAATCATAGTTAATTATTATGATTACCAAATATAGTACCGCTGACAGTAATATAGTTGAGTTAATCGAAATATCTAATAGTTTTTTTAAATTCCGTAAAAAAGGTATGTGCTTGTCTCTATACGTGCGAGTAAATTTTTTGTGAACGACAGTTGATAATGGATTATCTCCTTTTATAACTAAAAGTACGTTTATTAATACGTTATTCAAATTTTTGCAGCGATTAAATACTAAAACGATGATTAAGGCTAATGACGTTAGTAATATAACGATTAAGCAAACGTATTTCGTTACACCACCCATATATTGATACAAATCGCAGTAATATATTGGTAAATGATTGTTTTCCATTGTGTTATAGTACAGCAAAACGCGAACAATGTTGCTTAATAGAAAACTAATAATTGCATAGGTTTTAATTTTTTGGCGAATCAAATTAAACTGATTCTGGTTTGAAACATCAGTAGTGTTAGGATGAGACACAAGCCCATATTTATACAATGTACTATCAATGTTAGCTACGAAATAATTCGTTCGTTTACAGTTATGTTTCATTTTGTAATGATTTATTTTATTTTTAAACGTAGGAATTGTCTTTTTTTTGGCAAATAAAAACTTAATTTTAAATTTCTTTTCAATACGAGGTTTTAATTTTATACTGAAATGTATATGTTTCTTATTAACATTGCTATTAATTAATATCTATTTTGAAATCGGAAAGTTATTGATTAAAGAATTCCATTATTAATTATAAAAGTCATTTATATCAGTTGCGCAAGTCTTAAATCAATAAATGTCTCGTAAATAATTAATCTCATTGCTAAAAATATAAAACATGGAAAGTAACAAGGGATGAATTACATTCTAAATTTTATCTCATAAATGATGCGAATCAACATAGAAAGTGATAATAATTAGAATAATAATTCGTCTAAAAATGGGTAAAAATTCTGTGTTAGTTAAAACTGTTATAACAATTTTATAGAATTATAAGTTTATTGAACTAAATAATTAGCATATTCTTGTTATATTCATTTTATTATTGTGCTTAAGTTTTTAATATATATATTAAATATCTTATATTTATTTTAATTTATCTCATATTTTAATTATACTTATTGTGAAATAAATTCAAGTAAATTGAAATATTCTTTCATAATTGAATAAATTATATCGTTTTTATTGCATTTGTTGAAATTTTATAAGTGAATTGATATCATTAATACTTAATCTCTTTTGTCTATGAATTAATAAGTGGATACGAAAAAAGGGAAGGAATCAATCGTAACGACCAGCTTTTAAAATTCATAAACACATTTCCAGACAATGATAATCCTAAGAATCAGACCGCATCTATGCTTTAAATAATCAATGTAACCATAGTAATATTTTACTTATTTAATTTTATATGAAAAAACTGGGAAACAAACTAAATAAAACTTAGAAAAAACTATGAGCTTTATTTTAGTTTGGTAAAAGAAAATATAATATTGAGGTATGCCTAACACAGCTATGACGCATATTAACCCATTTAATTATTTTTATGAATAATATTTGTCTTTTTTAATGCTTTTCAAATGACAAAAGACTAATAATCAACTTTTATTGTGTTGAACTTTAGCTTTTGTCTCTTTTCTTTATATAAGGTTTAACATTTGATTATTAATTAGTTGTATTTACAATTCACTCAAAGTTAGTTGTTAACTGAGCGGTCGATTTGAAGCGAATGTATTTTAACACTTCACTGGAACACCTAAATTTAATTCACATCTGGAACAATATTTCTTGATGCCTTCAAACAGTGCTTTGCGCTAGACTATGAAACGGGCCCCCGATTTTTCGGGCCCCGACGTTTTCTGTCGGGCTTTGTCGGGCTCGGGCTTTAAGTTAGAAAAATGTATCGGGCCGGACTTTTGTACCAAAAAAATTAAAAGCCGAAAATTATAATTTTGGCAAAAATATTAAAGTTAACATTATTAAAATATATAAAAATTAAAAATATAATTAAATTTCATTAAAACTAATCATTTTTTACAAATAAGCATTAATTAATTATAATTATATCCGAAATAGATATACAAAAATCTAAATCAGAATTTGACTTTGTGACTAAAAAATTTTTTATGTTAAATCGGGCCGGGTTGGGCTTTGAGTAAATAAATTTATCGGGCTTTGGTCGGGCTCGGGGTCAATTCTGTCGGGCTTGCATCGGGGTCGGGCCTTAAAATTTTCACAATTTCATAGTCTACTTTGCTCATCACATTTTATAAACTGCACATCCGTGCGTTAACGCTTAAAGTTTTGCAGCAAACGCCATCATATAGGGGAAAATAGCATTGAAAAGCTTTGTCATCCACTTAAGGTATTTTGGGGTAGAAAATTTACCCTATCTTATTTTATATGGTATAATAATTTTCCCTGAAGTGATAAAGCAACGAAAAATTACTATTGTATTCAGAATATGTTAATCGAGGAATACTTGAAGTTCCAAAAAATCCCCGTTTATAATAAAAATGCTATGAGCGCGCAAAGAGCGATTGGGGCGATTTTTATACCGATGTTCTGGTGAAGTGTTAACACAACAGAATTAGTTTCCGTGTGAGCTTAAGCTCTGCATGTTCAAGCTCAAGTTCAGGAAAAATGAGCTTTCTCTCATTATCAAAAATTAAGCAACATTAGTATATTTATATTATGCTGACATCTAAAGCCATGTCTTATCAATAATTTTATCATAACTGCTGCTCTTTATTGATGAGTCGTATTAAAAATGTTATTTGATTGTAATAAGTCCATCAATTGATGTTATCGAAAAGGGCACTTTTCCAGTAGAAGCTCAATTTGCGCACACACACATTGAACATAATAAAAAATTAACATCTATTCAAGCGAACGCTTTTGAATACACAAACAGCACCTCAATCTTATTAATTAGCAATAATACAGTAGTTTATATACAGTTCTAAATAGTACATCTAATCTATTGGACAAATCAGAAAAACTTCGGTTAATCGGTATGTGAGGTAATAGTATTCCAATAGAAACGACTATTATGTTTAATAACAATAGATTTAAACTTGTTGAGTTCCTAAGACTAGAGAATCAACAACTAAGAAATGGTTTAAAACTTACTGTCGAACAAAATTAGGGTGAAATGTATTAACCCGGCAGTATTGTTGGACCGTTTTGTTTATAACAATGCAAAAATTATTTATATCATAAAAAAAGAAAATTACAGTCAAACATCCTATCCATATTTATCAATTTAGTATTAACCTAAGCAAATATTTTTAAAATTTATCACAAATTTCACATACTCACTATCTAAACTCACCAAACCAATTGCAAAACACTAAACCGATCAAACCTACTAAACCTAATAAACCTAATAAACCTAAAAACCAATTAAACCAACCAAACCTACTATACATACCAAACCTTTTAAACTTATCAATCCTACTAAACCTATCAATCCTACTAAACCTATCAAACCTATAGGTTTAGTATTTTTGGATAGTTTTAGATAGGTTTGGAATATAGATTAAAGTCATTACTTATTATACAGAGAACAAACTCCTTTTTTATTAGAATAGTCTACAAAATGTTTTAAATTGTATGCAATAATAGTTTACTTACTATGAAAAAAATGAGAAAACAATACTATCGGGATAATACAGTTCACTCCAAATTTTTTTTCTAAATCTAACCAGTCTCAAGCAATTAAGTTAAGATAATAAAAAGATTCTTACAGAATGGATGTATAAACTTAAAGGACACTCAAAACAATACAAATGGACATATTGGTGTATATATAACAAACAGCAATATAAGTAAATGGAATGAAAACGTTATAAAACTGGCACCTTTTCGATTTATTGTATTGGAATCCTTTACAATATAACTATTATTATACTGATTTCGCATTTTTTCGCACAAAATTCAAAAAATAAGATCTTCGTAACCTCGACTATTGAAAATTGTGATTTTAATATTGTTAAGAACAATATTAAAGAATCAAGAGTCAATGGGTTAATGTCTTAACTTAGAGGAATGTTTAATATGAATTAGTTAAAATTAATTTTATCAACAGAATCACAGTGTTCATAATTTTATAGAATTTTTCTTATAAATAAAAATAAAAAATTTAATTAAATTATGGTTTATTTTTATCAATATAATTGATAATAGTTCTCGTGGTTTTGCAAACTTAGCGCATATGACAACGTTAACAAAATCTAAAACTTATCACGAAAAACAAAAATCAAAACAATGGCATAAATAAATTTAAAAAGTTAATGACTATCAAACATAGAGTAAATATTAATATATGAGCCTGGTTATAAAATTTGAAATAATTTCAATGGTAGATTGCTATAGTTTACAAAAATTAAAAATTCATCACACGATAAAATGATATTAAATATGCAAAAAAAAATAATTATATAGTGATAAATAACAGAAAGTAAACTTAATTGCAAAAAAATTTATCTAACATATTGCATGCAAATAATTAAATTTTCAATAACGTATAGCTAAGCTGACATCTATATCCTAAGTTGTAAAGCAAAAAACAATAGTTCTATCAACTTCTGGTCTCTAATAATGAATCGTGATATTGCTGATAGCAAAACTATTGATTGCCTTAAAACGGGATTAATATAATTAACAACACCTAAGTATATTATTTAAATTTTTATTAATTTTTGAAAATCTAAGCCGAAACCAATTGGATTTATTTATAACTGTTAAATTTAATAAGTTAAAATCAAAAATTATATAGAGTAAAAACTATCATTTATAATTATATCTTCTTAAAAATAGCTTAAAAGATTGATGGAATAACTTATGCCCAAATTATTTTACATAAGTTATTTAAATTTTTTATTTAATAATTATTCAATAAAGCTATAGTTTCAAAATGATTAATCTTTAACACTACTTTTATTTTTGAATATTATATTTTAAGTTAACCTAAGAAAACAACTCATAATACAATAGTCTAATTTTGTAATTATTATATATTATTTTGATTTTTCCATTTAATCATTTAATTACGAAATATATTAAAATCAAAACTTATAGTCATTAAGTGTATGCAATTAAAATTTGTAAATAATAATCAATAATTTTAAATTATTCACATATTTGAATTTAAATTTTCCGCTACTTCAAAATATTAGTATATGATAATATATAAATAATTCAGCAAATTTTTCTATTCAGAAAATCATTAAAGTTAGATTAATCTGCAATCAATTATGATAAAAATATTATGTTTTGCTCTAAAAAATCCTAGTAATATGAACACCTCAACTTAAATATAAGAAATAAATAGTATATAAATAGTTTATCTAATCTGCTGGGCAAATCAGAAAAACTTAAGGTCAAAGAATTTAGATGTCTGTATCATACCATCAGTAACGAAAGATAAGGGAATAAATAATATATTTACATAAGAAATTTAATAGAAATGTTTTTTAAAACTGCGTTGAACAAACGATTTAGTTGAAACATAAAATTCAAAAATTTAAAGTAGAATTATACGTATTTTACCAAAAACTAAACGTATAATTTATAGTGAATAAACATATGAATCAAATTAAAACTAGTAAAAATTTTGTTCAATTTTAAGCCTTACTGTTATTATTATTATTATTATAGCTAAATGTTAAACAGTTAATTCAGTTAGGAGATTTCAAACTCATGAATCTTATAAAATAAATAAAGTTACATAAAATCATGTTTTTAAATAATTATTAAATAAAAACAAACTTTATTTCTGTGAAGCAAAATTTTTGACTTGAATTATAAATACTATGAGAAATAAACAAATGTTATTTTTTAATAGTATATAAATTCGCTTATCAACGCATGATTTCTAATACTGTTTTTTACAACAAAAAGTTAGAATTAAAATTATATAGCCATATAAGGCTATATCCACAAATAATAATGTATGCCAAACTTTTAGTTTCTATTTTGTTAATGTTCGTAACTTTATTCGCATCGGAAATAAATGGTACCGAACTTTGTGATAATTTCATGATAGGCAAAGGCTGCACTTGTCATCCAATAACAAAGCTATTTAGTTGTGTGGATGGGAATGTGGACAGTGTTACTCTTAAAATGATTGGTCAAAGTGTTATCGGAGATTTCGATCTATTATACATTAATAAAATCCAAACACTTACTCGTATTCTGAGCGAGACCTTCAATGAGAGAACATCGTTTAACCGAATATTTATTCAAAACAATCCGGCTTTGGTAACTATCGATTTGTGGGCAATTCCTAATTTAGTTAATACTAGTTCCTTATTCATTATAAATAATCAACAATTATCAAATGGTATCGAGGATTTGCTGAATAATTCTTTTAGCCTTCGATATATCGATTTGCGTGGGAATGCCATTCCAGAAGTAAGATCTAATATGTTCAATAAAATGTGGTTAAATCATACAGAGTATATAAGAATAGATCATCAACAACTCGGAAGTGGTTCAAAGTTTACGGTCAAACAAAATGCATTTGCAAATCTTCCCAGGCTTATGTTATTGAGTTTAAATAACGCCAATATAATTATAGAAAATGGATCCATAAATTTAATGCGCACACAAAACAATACAGATGGTCACGTTAAAGTATTTTTAGAGAATAGTAATATAAATAAATGGAATGGTAACGAAATTCAACTGCCATCATCAGTTCCCGTTTGGCTTTATTTGAATGAAAATCCATTATTTGGGATCCATTATTCTGATTTCGAAAATTTTTTTACAGAAAATTCAAAAAACAAAGTTTTTATATCTTTATTTACTATCGAATGCGATTGTAAGATTGTTGCAAAAAATATTAATGAAACCATATTCAATGGACTTATATGTGGCAACTATGATGAATGTGTAATTTATGGGAACATTACTCAAAATGAGCTTGGATCCAACCTAAATCCTATTGATAATCTTAAAAGAAATGAGCTGAAACCTGATGGACGCGAACCGACGGATAATTTAAAACAAAATGAGTTTGAAACAAAACTAAAATATTTTTCCTAAAGATTTAATGGTCTTATGTCTTTATAAAAATTAATGTAAATTAATAAAACTGATTGAAATATTGATTGTATTAACACATGATTGAATATAATATAATATTTTAAAAATCGCTGTTTTTAATTTATATGAAACTTTTTTTAATAAAAAAAATTTAGTTAGTGCAGAAAACTAAAAAAGAAATAATTCGAGCCTATTCTATCATACATTGAATCAGCGTTATTGTAGCAATAATATTAACAGAATTAATTTAATAGGCTAATTTTTTAACTTTGATCAATGTAAAAATTATGCAAATAAATTTGTCTTTGAATCATAACAAAATCTAATATTTTATTTTTAGAGTAACAAACTTAATCCTTATGAACTACAGTCGACATATAAAGTAAAAGCAAACTAATTTGAATCGAAACTTATTCCTACCCATAGTTTTAATAAGTATTTTTTATTACTTACGGACATATCAAATATATAATATATAATTCTTATAAATTAATATTTACTTGGCCTAAATATTTTATTAATTATTTAATTAAAAAATATTAAAATGAAATTATTTATTTCTTATTTAAGCAATTATTGTTGTTTGATTAAATAATAATATACATGAAACAAACATGAATATGTGAACATTATTTGTTACTATTATAAATAAGTTTATATCATTTATTAACATAAGAATGAGTAAAGTTTTTTAATGATGAAGTGCAAAATTCTTTAAGTATTATAATGAATGCAAGTATAAAGTATGTGTTTATAAATCCTTATATTTGAATTATGTAGATGATAAAATTTACACAACAAGGTTACATTTAACTACACAACTATAATAAAATAAACAAGAACGTCACATTCATAGTGAGCTCACTTTCTTATAGTTGAACTAAGCTGAAATTTAATTTTAAAAAAATAAATGCAAATTTCAGTGGTCGAGCTAGTGCGGACACGGACGGACTGACGGACGGACAGTGTCAATAGCATAAGCTAGCCTTTTTTAAAAAGTGAGCTAAAAATAAGTTTTATTATTTTTTAAAAAAAGTATAAAATTTTAAAAGTTTATTGCCGATAAAACAAAAGTTTTGGATTGTTATTTGCTACCATTAAAAGAACACTATGAGAAAATGAACAAATGTTAGTTGTTTATAATATATAAACTTCGTTTGCTAGCTGTTTAATTTTATAAGTAAACAGTTTGTTTACATGACATTCAAGCTAGATTACAATGAATAGTGAGTATTGCCTCATTTTATAAATAAATATTAAAATATTCCAACTTTAAAGGCATAATTTTTTTGCTTTATGCGATCGTTACGGGCATAAACGCATCCATTCTTTGCAAAAATTTCTTGGAGAATAAAGGGTGTACGTGTAACCCAATAACATGGCAAGTTAGATGTGAACATCAATCTATTACTAATGATGATTTAAAACTGATTGGAACAAGTATTTCGGGGAATTATGACCTGTTATACATAACAAATATAACATCTCTAACCATGATTGAGAGCGGAACCTTTACACAACAGGCAACATTTACTAGGATTTTTATTTCAAAAAATCCGTATTTAACAACCATAGAAAAAGGCGCATTTTTTAATTTGAAAGGTACGAAGTCATTATTCATAATAAAGAATGACAAACTTACTGGTGATATATCAGCATTGTTAAAATTGGACTCCGAATCACTTAAATACATTGACTTCAAAGAAAATGCTATACCTAAAGCTCAACAAAATTTGTTTAATGATTCAAAGTTCAAACATATTGAGTATATTAGATTTGATCAACAAAAAACTTCAGGTTTTGAGGTGGAAGCAAACGCTTTTTCAAACCTTCCGATGCTGAAGCAACTAAGTTTAGACAACAGACTTTTGACTCTTGCAGACAGTTCTATCGATTTATCCCGCACTGGTTCAATTGGTGATACTTGGCATGTTGAAGTATATTTAATAAATAGTGGATTAGTTGGATGGAGAAACAACATTGTTATACCTAACAAAAATGTTGGCATTTATCTAGGTTTGATGGGAAATAGGATAGACATTAAAAATTTGGCAGCTTTTGATACATTTTTAAAAGCAAATGTAAAAAACAAAATATTTTTGGAGGGTTATAACCCAACTTGTAATTGTTCTGAAGTTAGCCAAATTAATGGAATCGTTTGTGGTAATATTGACGATTGTATTAATGGGAACACGTTTTAAAACATTAATAAATTTATAACAGTTAATAATATGTATTAAGCTATAGCTTTTTTAGAGCTTTAAAAAAATAAAATGAAAAGTTTTAAAAATAAGTATTTTTGCAAATTATAAAACTATTTATACAGTTAATATTATATACATTACTAACTCAAGAGAGTACCACAATATTCATACAATCTTAACAGATAGACTTCTTGTAATGTTGCAAATTGAAATTCGGGTAACATTTTTAGGATGCATACTCAAATTGTTGTAAATTCCCATGAAATATTTTTAAAAAACTATTATCATTAATATTTTAAGTTGAAATTATTTTAATATAATATCTGGAAACGGCCATTGTATCTATTTGTTCCATAGTCACTAAAAAACAAAACAGCACCTATTGAGGAATGTGCAAAATCTGTTCTCTAATTTGTTTGAAGTTTCTTCAATGCATGTTAAAATAGAAGAATCTTATTAAATATTTATGATTTACTGATAAAATGTTTTGGTAGTAAATAGATGTAATCACTTTTATTCGATGCACTAAAGGTGGATTTGTTTAACTTTCAGTATTTAATTTCGATTTTCTTTGAATTTAATTTCGATCTTATTTGACTTTTGTATTATGCATAAGTTAAATGTAAATATTGACTTTACTTTGGCTTTTCATTTAGATTTTTAATAGAATTTTTAAAAGTTAGTCAAATAATTTTTATTTTACCCTTACTTTTTGTAATACTAATTCCATTTAATATTTTCATTTACTTTTTGGAAAATTTTTAATTTCAATTGGATGTAACTTTTACTTCAATCGAAAGAAAATGTCATATATTTTTACTCTTTTGCTTTTACTTTTAAAAAGCGAAAAAACACTACTATAATGTAAAATTCCATTCAAAAACAATCAAATAAAATAGGCTGTTTTCACGTGTATGTTTTTAATTTTAGACAAGAATAATAAAAATAGAGCAATTGACAAAAAAGAAAACCAAGGAATAGATATTTATAAATCATGGGAGTTAAAGCCTGACTGAAGTAAATTGCATTGGCCAGAAATCGGTTGCAACTTGACATATATAAATGCTACCTTAGATATGAAAAGACTATTTTGCTGCACTATTGTCGCACTATTTTCAAAAACATAATATTACAAGTATAATGATATCAGTTAATTTTCAATAAAGACTATTAGTAATAATTTTATCTTTAGAAATTAAACTTTTCTACATTTGCCAATAGACTAATTCACGTGGTGATTGCAAAAATAGCACATTTGACTACGATAGCCAACAGCAAAATCTTTTATCATCTCGAAATAAATAAATAATAATATTCGCATTATCATATAATTTTGCAAAAAAGGGCATGAATTTTTTAATATAATTGTCAATTCAAAATACTTAAAATAATTTCGATTATAGTTTGCTATAGTTAAGGAAACTAGAAACCTTTCAAAAGATTAATTCATAATAAATATATTTCTAAAGCTATTTATCTTGTATAGTGAAAAATTAAGAAATATATTTTAGTTTATATAAGTGTTAACAATAAATTACCAAAATAATATAGCTAACTACTGTATATGGGTAGAATGTGTATGTTTGATTATAATTATGCTGTCATCTACAGAATCTGATGTAAAGTGTAAAAACTAATTCTTCATATCTGCTGCGCTCAATTATTAAAATGTTGTGAAAAACATTTTTTGATTGCAATAATACTTGTTAGACTAGAAAACGAATACCCGAATGTTGGTTTCCTAGTCGTGTGCCCGACAAATTTGTCGGGTCAGGGCAAGAGTCGGGTACTGACATTTTTATCGATTTTCTTGTCTAATTCGGAAATATATTTAAAATAAATTATTGTATATTAATAAAAAATTAATCAATTTTAAATATCAAATATCTTTGCCGAAACAAACAAAATTTATTTAAATAAATGTTTAACCTTACCTTTAATAACAAATATAATAAATATTTCATGCGAAAATTTTCTAATTCAGTTTTATTTCTACTTTAAAAAGCAATAATCTTTAATAGATAAAATAAAGTAGGTTGAAATTCATTAAAAAATTAGAATTTATTTAATCCACACTTTAAAAGCTACCTTAATAAGTAAATAAATTTTTAAATTTGATAATCTTAATTTTTTATCCTTTTTTTAGTCAAGTAGTATTTATTTTTTTAGTTTATCTTTAAACCAACATATAAATACGGTATTCTAGTCTAATATTTATTCTGCAAATATTATGTATTTGAAATGACTATTGATTTTATCAGATTCTGAATTCAAGATTATAATAAACAAGTCTATGCAAATAAATTACTAAATAATTATCTATAATAAAATATTAATCGTTAATTGAAGCAAAATTTCAGCCATTGCTATTAGATCTAAATAATTATGAGAAATAACCAGATGTTTCTTTTCTCAATATAATAATGAAACAGTCAGATATATCAGTAATCATCCACACCATAAAAACTGATACTCCTTATTTTTTTCTACAATAACATCATTAATATGAAAGGTTAGCTTTTTAGAGATTAATTACATATTACCATTCATATAACTTTTATTCTATTTAGGAATACTAATTTTAATTTTTGCTTGCGTGACATGCAAATACACAAGTTTTGCTCAAACTGCGTGCTTTAAAATAGCAGAAGATAATGGATGTGTTTGTTCGCCACTACAGCTAGCAATAATGTGCGAAAGTACATCACTAACATCTGCATCTCTAAAAGCGTTTGGTCGCAGTCTTGTACGATATCCTTTTGAGTATAATTTATTATACATAAGCAGTCCATCGATTGATGTTATCGAAACTGGAACCTTTCCAGTAGAAGCACAATTTGCGCGCATATTTATTGATAATAATAAAAAATTAACATCTATACAACCAGACGCTTTTGAATCAATAAAGAACACCTCACACTTATTTATTATCAATAATAAAGCTCTATCTAATATATCTAATCTATTGGACAAGTCAGAAAAACTTCAGCATATTGATTTGAGAGGTAATAGCATTCCAACAGCAACGACAAATATGTTTAATAACAATAGATTTAAACTTGTTGAGTACCTAAGACTAGATAATCAACAACTAAGAAATGGTTTGAAGTTTACTGTTGAACAAAATTCCTTTGCTAATCTAACTAGTCTTAAGCAATTAAGTTTAGATAACACTAATATAATCCTACAAAATGAATGTATAAACTTGAAGAACACGCAAAACAATACAGTTGGGCACATTGAAGTATTTATAACAAACAGTAATATAAGTAAATGGAATGAAAACGTTATAAAACTGTCACCTTCGGTACCCGTTTGGCTTGATTTGATTGGAAATCCTTTACAAGATAAATTGATTAACTCGGACTTCGCAAATTTTTTTTCCGAAAACTCTAAAAACAAGATTTTCGTATCCTTGACTGTTGAAAAATGCGATTGTAATTTTGTTAAAAACAATGTTAAGGAGTCCAGAGTCAATGGGCTAATATGTGGTAATTTTGATGAATGTCTAACATAAAGCTATATTTGTTAATATTAATTTAGTTAAAAATAAATTATTTTGAAAATCACTTTGTTCATAATTTTTTTTGAAATTTTCTTTTAAATAAAAATAAAAACTTAAGTAAATAATGGGAGAATCATCTATAATATAATTTAGTTCTCATCTCAGTTCTTAAACAAAATTTGTTCTGTTTTGACAACAAAAATGGACAAATTCTATCCATTATGACCTTAATTTAGACCGTGTTTTGTCAATTTATGACCCTTTAATGCACAAATTAACCATTACTTTTTTGATCGTATTTATTAGTATCTAGATCTCTTAAACCCTTAAATAATTTAAGAAGATGCATTAAATCACTAAAATAACATATGAAATCGATGATATATTAAAGAAAAAAATTATTGCGAAATATACAGAGTGCACTTTCGGACAGACGGGTATATTCAAATCCATATACTTGAATATTGCAGTCAGATGAAAAAAATTAAATAGTTTACAATTAAATACACAACTAATACATGGTAAAATAACTAAAAGTTTTAATTTTTTTTTTGTTAAAAATGTTAAAGTTTTATAAAGTTTGTTCCTGATAAAACAAATGTTTTGGATTGTTATTTTTTTTTTGATTTAAAGAATGCGATCTGAAAATGAACAAATGTCATTTGTAAAAAGAATATAAAATTCGTTTGTAAACTCTGGATATTTACAATAAACTTGAAACAAATATTTATACAAGTGAGTATTGCCTCAATCCATAAATAATTATTAATATATTTTATATTTAAAATTGTTTTTTTTGCTTGATTTTTTAGCTCACTTTTTTATATAAAAGTCGAGCTTATGGATTTGACATTGTCTGTCCGTCTGTGCGTCCGTCGGTATGTTCGCAATCTTATATTAATAAAATTATTTCTTAGATTTCCTAAATAAATAAAGAGAACTTGTATTTTCTAGTCTTGGTTTTTTTTGAAATTATTATATTTGTGATTTCACTAAGCATTAACTTAAGAAAAAGTGAGCCCTCTATTAATGTGTGGTTATATTTTTATTTCTATTTTGACCCTGTTTTTTGGCTTTTAATGACCCTTTTTATGTCCAATTTGGTTTGAAATTCTTTTTTAAACATAAGAATTAGGTTGAATTCATTTAACTAACATATGAATCGGTGAAATATATTTATTAATATATAGATCAAAATTCCTTAATTAATATAGAGTGCACGGACAGACAGATGGACGGCTGTCAAATCCATATTTCTGAATTTTGCAAAGTTTTATTACTTTTACAATTTTTAAAAATTGAACTTCTTATTGAAGATTAATATATTAGAATTCGATTCGAACCTTTATAAATGAATTAGATAGTCAGTAGTCAGTAAACAATTAATCCCTTTCCTAACCACTAGATGGAAACCCCATCAGTTGATATTCCACGTGACTTCATATTTACAGTTTTGAATTACGAATTAAAAAGTATTTTGTGCACACATTAAAGTATTTTGTTTGTAACGTAAGTTAAAGAACTTTTTTAGTTTAAGACTTTAGTAAATTTGTTTTTAGAATATTACTAAAAGTATTTTGGAAAAAAAATCAAATGAATTCAATTCATAGGTTAACTGTTACTTCACTCAAATCTAACGCAAGATATTATCGGCAACTTTATCAGTAAGTTTTGTTTTCGGATTACTATTATATTATTACAAAAGTCATTGTCCTTGACTTGTTTATGAAAAATAAAAGTTTTAGTATATTTATTTTCAATGGTTGCTTTGAGATTTGTAAACTGATAATTATTATCTAATTTAGGATTAATTTGAAAAATATTAGAACAATGTCGTCAACTAATTTTCTCGCCGTTGACAATAATTATGAGTTTCTTAAACGACTTGGAATTAATGGCAAAAATTTTGGAGTTTACAACAACAGTTGGGTGGGAAATGGAAAAGTATTGAAAAAAACTTCTGCAATGCATAAAACAAAATTTAAATAAATATTAAATATTAAATAAAATTACATAAATCTTTAGATCATTCAATCACTGTGCCCAACAAACAATCGAATAATTGCGGAAGTAATAACAGCAAGTTTGGAAGATTACGAGACAACAGTCAACGAAACTCAATCTGCGTGGCAGATATGGGCTGATATTCCAGCGCCTCAAAGGGGAGACATTGTCAGACAAATTGGAAATGCATTGCGAAAACATAAACAGGATTTAGGAAAACTAGTTTCCCTCGAAATGGGCAAAATATTGGCAGAAGGAGAGGGCGAAGTGCAAGAATATATTGACATATGCGACTACGCTGTCGGACTTTCGCGAATGATTGAGGGAAAAGTTTTGCCCTCAGAAAGAACGGATCACGTATTAATCGAAAACTATAACCCAATCGGATCTGTTGGTATTATAACGGCGTTTAATTTTCCTGTGGCCGTGTTTGGCTGGAATAATGCGATTGCGTTAGTTTGCGGTAACGCGATGGTATGGAAATCGGCGCCAACCACTCCGCTCACCAGCATCGCCGTCACCAAAATTGTGTCGTCAATATTAGAGGAAAATAAACTTCCAGGTGCTATATGTTCGTTAGTGTGCGGTGATTCCGATGTCGGAGAGGCTATGGCTAACGATAAAAGGCTTGGTTTGGTATCGTTCACTGGAAGCACTTTAGTGGGAAAACGTGTGGCACTTGCCGTTCAAAATCGATTTGGCAAAACGATTTTAGAATTGGGCGGAAATAATGCGTTAATTATATGCGAAGACGCGGATATTAAAATGGCGGTCAGATCGGCATTATTTGCTTGCGTGGGAACTGCTGGCCAACGATGTACGACTACGAGAAGGCTTATTGTCCACGAAAAAGTTTACGACGAAGTTTTGCGTGCTCTGAAGACGGCTTACGCGCAAATACGTATTGGCGATCCTTTAGATGGTGATACTCTCTATGGACCACTTCATACTAAATCTAGTATTGATAAATATATGAATGCTATCGGCGAAGCTGTTAAAGATGGCGGAACTGTTGAATATGGCGGAAATATATTAAAAAGAGAGGGCAACTTTGTGGAACCTACCATTATAACTGGTTTAAAACATGATTCTTCGATCGTTCATTGCGAAACATTTGTTCCGATCGTTTATGTATTAAAATTTACGCACATTGACGAAGCAATCGCTTGGAATAATGAAGTCGATCAAGGATTGTCGAGCAGTATTTTCACGAATAATATCTCTAACATGTTTAACGTAAGATTTTTCGTTTGAAATTAGTTTCTACCGTAATTTTTATTGGAAATCTTTTATTTATTTTGTAAGAATTTTCGATAAGTTTAATAATTGTGTTATTTCTAGTGGATGGGACCAAAAGGCTCCGACTGTGGTTTAGTGAACGTAAATATTCCTACGAGTGGTGCGGAAATTGGTGGCGCTTTTGGCGGTGAAAAGGTATGGAAACGTTAATTTTTGTTGAGTATAATAAAACGAAATGATTTCGTCACTAATTGTTGATAGCATACTGGCGGTGGACGTGAGTCTGGATCTGATTCGTGGAAGCAGTATATGAGACGTTCGACGTGTACTATTAATTATGGTAAACATCTGCCATTAGCTCAAGGAATCAAATTTGAATGAAATGAACATTATTTATCTTATTAAACAATTTTTATATATAATTTTTGTAATAAAAAAACTGTTCTTATTAAGCTTAGAGCAATTAATATATAACCGCATCAAAAGAGAGTCAGTTTCTTTTAATATTTCGTAATAAAACTAAAATTCAAATAAATTATTGTGTATTAAAAATATAATTTTTGATATGACTGCCGAGAAGTACATGCCGGTCAGAAAAATGTTAAAATTTGGTCGGTTTTCGGTTGGAATTATTGTCTATTTCTGTTGAAGTTTTATTTAACTAACTCCAGAAGCGCGCGTGAGATGCATATGAAGAAGTGTTTTGTGTAATCTACTTGTCAATACCTTTCATATCTGATCATATTTCATATACCTCCACAATTGATCGACTATTGGAACAGTTGGTGATATGTATATCAAATGGAAGGTATCGATGAGTAGATTTTAAACAGTCAGTTATACTTAATTAATGCTTATAATAAATTTACACAATGAAAAACTTTTCGGTTAAAACCGAAGTTTCCGATCTCTACAAATTACACAAATAAACCCTCTTTTTATCTTAATTTGACAAACTCAGCTATTGGATTTGACATAACCGTGTGTGTGCAGACCTTTTTTGAATAATAGAAGGCTTTAAATGAAGAAACAAGAATGAATATTAGTAATGCGCTCACTTTGACTTTAAATCTATTGTTGATTAACATTTTTGTAATTTTATTTTTTCACATATAATTTGTTTAATATTATTTGTTTCCCTAAAAATTTTTAGTACTTTTAAACATTGTTATGAATAGTACTTCAGTGAGTGTTAATGAAATTTTTATTCATTCTTAGTTTAGCTGTCGACGAGATAAATCGCTCTTATAGACACAATTAGGCCCGTGTCATAACGTTTTAGTGTAATTAATAAGACGCTTGACAACAAAATTTACTCATTAACTCTGATATTAACCATTTTGAACAGATTTTGTTTCAGTTTTCACCAATTTTGCCCCATATTTAGTTAATTTTGACTCAGTTTTATCCATGTTTTGCAATTATTAATGCCATTTTTGACCCCATTTAAGCCCTGTTTTGACACTTTTTACCTAATTTTGACCCACTTTTGCCCCATTTTTGTTCAATTTGACTAAATTTTGTTAGCTAAGAAAAATCCCAAGAACGATTGACGGACATGTCAAATCCAATAGCTCGACTTTTAAAAAGTGAGCTAAAAATGTACAAAATTAGGGTAAAAGTTGGTAAAACTAGCTTTAGTAGGAGCAAAACATGGCTTGTATTGTGTCAAAATGACTAAAAAATCTTCAAAAATTGTCAAAAATGAAAAAGTCCGGTCAAAAATGGTTAAAATCTGTTCAAACATGAGTAACTTTTTGTGTTACGCGTCTTACTTATTATACTAAAACACGTTAAGACACGCGCCTAATTGTATCTTTAACACAATTTTGATGTTACCTCATCGACAGCTGAACTAAGAATGAATAAAAATTTCATTAACACTCACTGAATTACTATTCATAACAATGTTTTAAAGTGCAAAAAAATTTAGGGAATTAAAATTAATTAAAATTTTTTTGTTTAAAAAGAAATTACAAAAATGTTAATCAACAAATTAATAAGTTTTTTTGGAGTAAAGGGAATTCAGGTATTTATAAATCACTTAACAAATGTACTTCTATTTAAAATATTTGAATCAAAGTAAGCGCATTACTTATTATTATTCTTGTTTGCTTTTTGTGATCGCTACTCGTATAAACGCAGATATGCTTTGCAAAAATTTCTAACAGAATAAAGGTTGCAACTTGCAAGTGATATTTCAAATTAGACCTAGATGTGATAATCAAACAATTTCTCCTGATATTTTAAAACTGATTGGCATAAGTATTTCTGGAAATTTGGACCTTATATACATAACAAATATAGCACCACAAATATATGTTTGAATTCATTTAAAAACCCTGTTCATAAAAAAATTTCAAAATTTTCTTTAAAGGCTACTATAAAAAGAAATTTAAACTTTAGAATTAACGTTTAATTTTAACACATTTTTCTTAAGTGTTATTTGTAAAATTCTAATATAAAACAACACATAAGACGGAATTCTAGTTTATTATTTACCGTAATAAATATGAAATTATGATTTTGCGAATCATTATTATCTTATCATAATATAAATTCAAGATTTTAATCAATAAATATAAGCAAATAATATTACTAAGTAATCATCTATAATACAAAATAATTTATTAAGTTAAGTTTTCAACTATTAAAAATTTTACTATAGTGTGAGAACTTATTGTGAGAAATGTCCAAATGTTTCTTATCTGACATAACTAAACAGACAGTTTTACTGTAATTAACAATACTAAAAACTCTGATATGTCTTCATTTTTCAACAATAACATCATTAATATGAAAGGTGAGTTTTTTAGAGACAAATTACTTATTACAATTTATATTACTTTTATTCAATTTAGATATACTATATTTAATTTTTGCATGTGTAACATGCATACACATATGTTTGGCGCAAACTGCGTGCTTTAAAATAGCAGAAGATAATGGATGCGTTTGTTTGCCCCATCAGTTAGAGATAAGGTGCGAAAATACATCACTAACGTCTGCATCTCTTAAAGCGGTTGGTAACAGTCTTGTACGATACCCTGTTGAGTATAAGTTATTATACATAAGCAGTCCATCGATTGATGTTATAGAAACAGGCACATTTCCAGTAGAAGCACAATTTGACAGCATATACATTGAAAATAACAAAAAATTAACATCTATACAACCAGACGCTTTTGCAACCATGAAGAGCACCTTATTCTTAATTATAAGAAATAATACAGCTCTAACTAGTATATCTAATCTATTGGACAAATCAGAAAAACTTCAGGCTATTGATTTGAGAGGTAATAGTATTTCAACAGTAACGGCAAGTATGTTTAATAACGAAAGATTAAAACTAGTTGAGTACATAAAACTAGATAATCAACTACTACGAAATGGGTTAAAGTTTACTGTTGAACAAAATTCTTTTGCAAATCTAACTAGTCTCAAGGAATTAAGTTTAAATAACAACAATATAGTTCTACAAGATGGATCAATAAACATAAAAGACACGCTAAACTATATAAATGGATACATTGTAGTGTTTATAGCTAATAGTAATATAAGTAAATGGAATGAAAAAATTATAAAACTGTCGCCTTACTTACCCGTTTGGCTTGATTTGAGTGGAAATCCTTTACAAGATAAATTAAATTATTCTGATTTCGCTAAGTTTTTTGCAACAAATTCAAAAAACAAAATCTTTCTAACCCCTACTTTCCAACAATGTGACTGTGATTCTGCAAACAGATTTGATGGGATAATATGTCTTAACGTAGATGAATGTTTAAGTGAAAATAAGTTTGGACTAATTGAGTTTGGATCGAACCTGAAATCAATAAACATTTTCAGAAGAAACGAACTGAGACCTGATGAACGCTTGCCGACAAATCTAATAAAACGATATGAGTTTGAATCGAAACTGAATCCAACAGATTATATTAAGAGAAACGAACTAAAACTTGATAGACGCGAACCGACAGATAATTTAAAACTAAATTAGTTTAAATCGAAACTGAATTCGACTGACAGCTCACTTGCTATTAACTCTTACAAAATAAAATAAAAACCACAAAAAAATTATGTAAAAATTTTATAATAATTATTAAACTATAAAAGGTTTGTTTATGCTAAACAATATATTTAATTGCTATTCGATTAAGAAATATTATCATATATACATATTCCAAAGTTGTCTGTTTGTCTGTGATACCCTTATAGGCGCCTCCCCTGGTGGATGCACCCCCTCGACCCCTATATCGATGGATTCAGCTTGAAAAGAGGAGTGCAAGTCGGGGGGTTTCGAGGTGGTGGG
>JAQIXJ010000998.1:0-24688 GCA_034700185.1 Phthiracarus laevigatus | reverse complement strand
GTAATTAAGCCTTGAAATCAATGCTATCAAACGATTAATTTTTTAATTTCTTTGCCTAAAGGTTTACTTTTATTAAAAGTATATCCAAAAATAAAAAGCAAGGAATAATATCGATATTAAATTTAACGATTAATAATTTAAAATTCATTTTCAAAAATCTGTTATGTAATTCTAATAACTATTAATATAAGATATTGAAATACTTTATTAATATTACTTATATAAGCATTCTAATAGTTTCAATCAGTAAGCTCTCAATTTACTTAGTTTTGGAATAGTTTTAAATACATTTTGTTTGTGATTCAATGAAGTTATTATAATGTATCACAACTATAATATAACTACCGTATAAGTTTAATGTTATTTGAGGGTTAAGTTTTTAGTGAATTCAGGGTTATCGGCGTGTTTGACATCACAATAAAATTAACAATCAAACACAGCACATAAATCACAAATTTCGAAAATTTTTATCAAATTTTATTATTTCTTTAATTTAAAAACGAAAAAAATTATTTAATAATAATAATAATAATAATAATAATATAATTATAATAATACAATAAAATGTTATTAATAATAATTTTTAATTTAAAATCAATACAATGATGGAATGACTGTATGAGCTTTGAAATGATTAGCTCCAAGTCTTTGATCGAAACAAATAATTGTGTTTGGACTTGATTTGGGTGTTTTTAAACTATTTACTTATCTTTTAAATTTTAGAAACAATACGTGATTTTGTGTTTTATAAATGTTCGAGATCTAGAGCGTGATGAAAGGCTATTAAATCGGAATGACCTGTCACTCTCCAAAATGGTAAGTTAAGCTGAAAACAAATCAAAAATTAGAATCGTTTTTAATTAGACTTCCCATCAGATTTAATGTATTAAGTTATAAGTTATAGCTTATAATAGAAAGAAATATAAAAGTTTTGAAGGATAACTCGCGTAAATTAAGTTAAAGTTTATGCCAACAAAAAAAAATAAATACAATAAATATAAAATTACAAAATACGAAAAGCGTAGTTGAATAGCGGAAGGCTTACTAATAATGAGCTAAAATAAATAAGTTTAGATACCTGTTTAGCAGCCATCTCTTCATCCTTGCCATCACCGATAACAACGTATGTACATTTTCTTCCAAAGCGATTTTGTATCCTATCAAAAACGTGTTCTTTGCCTTTAGTTAAAAAAAGTTTAATATTTATACGTTTTTTATTTAAATGAAACATTTCATCGCATAAATTCATTAATTATATTTACCAACTTTAGCAGCGCTGTAAATATTCTCAATGGCAAAAACTCCTGCCACTCCGAAGATCATCACTTTTGCTAATGACGGCACTAATGGAATTGAAGTCACTAATACGTTCACACAACTGGGCCTTTAATTAATTCAATTGAGTTTTAATTTAACATAAATTAAGGTTTACATTAGCTGTACGATACTGTAAGGGTTTAGCGGAAAATACAAATTTAAAGAAAATTTTTTTGTTACCTCGAATGTATTATTTGCAAGCATTTCAAAGCTAATAGTGTCCAACTATCTGTTAATGCGTCCCATTTTCGTTGAATTTTATATAAGTTATCTCTATCTTGAGCGTTTAGCAAACCTATTTTGTGCAACAACAACAAAAATATATAAATCAATTTTTTGAAATAATAAATTGCATCTCTAAGTGTTTTTTAATCTATTATATTTCGTTCGGATGGCAAATGGCACAAAGCGGAAAATAGCGGAAAATTTTTACGGCAAAAATATTTTTCAATTTAATTTTAAGGTTAAATCAACGGTTAAAATTTTTCGATTTTTCAAAAACAAAAACAAAAAATAAAAAAATTGAGCAAAACAAATTTTTAATCAAAACGCTTATAATATATATAATGTTATAAATATATATATTAAATAAAGAAAAAAGTTTTGATTTCTCACAAGATTATATTTGATTTAAAATCGTAATCTAATTGCATGATAGCTTTCGTGATCGCGTTCATTGCATTAACGTATAATTTCCGCTTTAGGTATTCGCAGCCAAAACTTTTTTATTTTGATTAAATTACGTTATCTCGAGAAATCATTAAACTCTTCTGTTCTTATTTTAGTAAAAATAGTACTTTTACTGATTACAAATTAAATCAAATTAATTTTTTGAATATTAAAAATTAGGAGAAAAAATTCTTTTATTTTTTCTCGCTTTTAAAGGTTAATAAAACTTGAAAATGTCGCACAAATTGTAACCGAAACTATCCAATACTTAAAATGTTTGCGATAAATATAACCTTTTATTACAGAATTAAAATAAATCCTTGCCATGACGTGAACCTCACCATCGAAAAACCCCGTATAATAAGCGATATTTTATATTTTAAATATAATTTATTTATTTATTATTTTTCTGTGCGTACTGTATAGAAAAAAAAGTAAAAAATAAAAAAAAATCTTTTTTTGTAATTTTTTTTATTATTTTCAATAATAATTATTACTTTCACAGGATTTCCCGATTAAAAATTATAATTATGATTAATAATTTCTAAATCTTATCAATAATTTATTATTAAAAAATCTTAGGAAAGTTTATATACGTAAAAGTGATGATATAAAGTTATACAAACACTTTATCATTAATAATAAGTGATTAGAATCTTAATCTCAATGCGATTAAAACCTTGGTTTTCAACATATAAATAATGTATAATTTTTTTACATGAAAAAAAACAACAATATATAAAAACATTACTTTAAAAATACGGTATAATATATTTAAATTTAGCCAAACATTTCTATGCCATTAAAAAGTTAAATATACTTTCGAAAATAAGTCTTGTAAATAATCGCAGTAAGTATAAACAAAAGTGGAATTTATTCATTTATAGTTATAAAAAAGCTAAAAATTTAACCATAAAAAGATTATTTATATTTACTACCTTAATATAAATTTATAGCAAATAGTTTTAAATCCCGTTACTACAGTTATGTTCGGCTACATTAGAAGTAGTTATTTTCGTGCTTAATCTTGAGTACATAAGCTTATATAATGTAAAAATGGCGTGTGACTTATTCGATTTATAAATTTTAAGAATTGATATGTTTTATTTCGTTTATAAGAGAGAGAGAGAGAGAGAGAGAGAGAGAGAGAGAGAGAGAAGAGGGTGGGAGGGAGGGAGGGAGGGAGAGAGAAAGTTACCTAAAACAAAATTTTCTGCCAAAAAGACGAGAAAATTAAAAGGGTAAGCATGGTATGAATTTCGAGACATATTCAAATAATAACTAGTATTTACAGTATTTATTATTTATTGCAACGGTTTTCAAACTTTTTCTTTACGCGACCCAAAACTTCGGAAAAAATTCTTCTGCGACCCAAAATTTCATTTCTTTATTTTTAAAAATTTATGAGAATTATATGCTTGCATTTTAGCACATAATTTATCAATATTGTGAGCAATATTTGACAGCGCTTATCCCAAATCATTTTCGACATTTAATTTTGGTCTATATTTCAATTATAAATTAGTACGAGTATGCTAGATATCATAAAAGGTTTGTTTTTCAATTGTAAACTTTATACTGCGACCCATCTCTAATGTTAATTTCAAAAAAGGCTGCGACCCAAATTTTTAATTCTTCGGCCCTGTTTAGGGTCGCGATCCATAGTTTGAGAACCTCTGATTTATTGGATAAAATGAAATGAAAGCGAAATAAAAAGCAATTATAAATGAATAAGAAAATAACATTGGAATAAATTTTCCAATACTGTCGAAAATAGATTTTTATATGCACCAATAATTTTAAAAGTTTTATTAGCAAACTCATAAAATAGCAATCATACAGAATCGGTTTTGAAAAGAAAGATTGTAATGTAATATAAAATCAGCAAAACATCGATAACTTTAATATTACTTTGATTGCTATAATTCCGAATATTATTTTTTACGTAAACTTTACAACTAAATTGCTTACAATTAAAGTTATTCATTAGAAAAAGCTTAATAAATTCTGACTAATTTATTTTACGGAAACTAACTGGCAAGAAAAATTCTCCACTAAAGTCATAAAAATAACTCGATAATTATAGTATAATAAATACTTGCTCGTCTTATTCGTGAACGGAAAGTAAAAGCTGTGTTAATAATAATAGCAAATGATAGTTATAAAAGAGGCCATAAAAATGTTCACAAAAAACTTATTAAATTTTTTAATTAATTTTTAATTAATTATTTACAGATATTCTCTATATAAAAATCATTTATTTTTGAATATAACTTCATACTGTAAAGTGGAGAATGACAATCGAAGTTTTCAAAATTCTACAATTTAACCACTTAAATTAAAAATCACTTAAAATAATTAAAAGGCAATACCAATACATAAAAGAATTTAGAAAACTTATGAAAAAGGCAATGATTTTCTTTAAAATTTATAGGACTATGTTTCTTTAAATTTTGAGGCAGGTGTCAAAAATACTAATTAGAAAATCAAACCACACCAAACATATACCGTTATATACGTCTAAAACAACTAATATTTAGAAATCATACATAATAAACTAAATAAAGCGCCTCTTTTGGAATTTTGCAGTTAAACATATTTAATAATAATAAAAAATTGCTAGTAATACCAATTAATAATAATCTTAAAATATTTATGCACAATATTTCATTCAAGCAGCTAATTTAACAAAAATTGTTAGGAAAACGTGCTTAAAACAAAAATAAATTAAAGTGAAAAATTTTGCAAACTTAGTAATTAATACCTCAATGAATATATTCACTTAATTTAAAAGGCATTTCTCATCCAAAACGTGTAAAGTACTAAATGCTATTTTATTAGAGTAATGATAATTAATATGTTTCATATCTATTAAATAACAAGGATCCGGATAAATGCATATTTGCATATAAATACATAAGAATGCATAAAACTTGAGTTTTTCGCTTTGCATAATATGGAATATTTTGAAAATAGATGCATATTTTCATAATTTTTAGCAATATATTATATAGCCAAACTTTTATTGCTCAGTTGAGTTTAATAAGATCCAATAAAATCAAAAATAATATATAAACTTGAAACTTTTGTATGGGAGAAAGAAAATATGTTAGTATTGTTAGACTTAGCGAGTAAAAGGGGATTAAAGTGTCAAAATCTAAAGAACGCAAAATTTATTTTTAAAAAATACAAGTAAAAGCTTTAAACATGTCTTTAGACAGTGTAATGGTGAAAAATTTTGTGCAGACTTGGGCAAAGTAAAGCCTGCCACAGTAAAGCCCGAATCCGATAAAAGCTCTTTAAGTTTAATTATCCAAAGCTCGGCCCGATTTTTACATTAGTGAATTTTTAGCTCACTTTTTTATATAAAAGTGGAGCTTATGGATTTGACTATGTCTGTCTGTCCGTCCGTATGTGCACAGACTTATATTAACAATTGGATTTTGTGTTTGTATTATAATACTAATTGGGTATATTAAACCTATGCTATCGATATTACTGTAAGTTAAAAAGTGAGCTATCTATGAATGTGTCGTTCTTGATTATTATAAAGTTAGTTATAAAATTAAACTTTAATAATATTTTCAACTAATTTTTTCAATAATCTTGCATACAATAGAGATTTTTAGTGCATAAATGAATGAATGCTTATTTAATTATTTCGTGCATATTATCTACATACATGTATTGCTGCAAATAACATAACACATTACACTATCAGTGCTCGAAAACACTGTTGAGAATCAGTATTCAGTCAAAGGTGGCGGTAAGGCATTGGATGGTCAGTTTGATACAGAAAAAGACGGATCCCATATACCATAAACAAATGTGCTAAAAATCGCGCTTCGCATTCTAATCTCATTCATTCCGAATTTGACACTTTTCCTGACAATAACCTAACCTAATATTACAATAATACATGCTATCGAAACATTGCTAATATTAAATATCGATAGCTAGATATTTATAATCACTTCATTACGCAATTATCTAATTTCAAATGAAACAAAAAATTTAATGAATACGCAGATTAAATGAAAGTAATAGAGCGCAGCACGAATTTATAAGTTCGATCTGTAATAAAATTTACGCGTTACAATAAGATTATGATTTAGAAATGAGCACACGTGCGTTAATCATTGTGCAACATTGATTTGATTATATATTTATTATTAGCGTTACCTTAAACTAATTAAAATGTTAACATAATATACGGTATAATCTGTAATGATTTTGCTTCAAAAGTTTAGTATTCAACGAATCGTTTTAACGCGCGTTAACTAAAACATATTTTAAACAAAATCAAAATAAAGAAAAATTATTTAGAAAGTTTTAAAAGAATTCAAAAGCGAGAAAAGAAACTTTACTTAAGATGCTAACTATCGTTTTTAAAATTTATATCAATCCCTAACGCTATGCGATATACCGAATACTTAATTACAATGATCATAATTTTATTAGCAATAATAAAATAAACACAATCGTTTCATACCTTCGACATTATTCCTATACTGAGTATAGATTTCTTTGATCCGTCTATACCTAAATGACATTTTTCTCAACCAGTCAACACCTCCACGAACCGCTGTGGTTCCCCCGAGACCAACAGGAGTGCAAGCGGTTGATGAATAAAAGCCATCAGTTTGGAAGTTGTATGTGCTGTAATATTCGAACAAATAGATTTTTTTACTGTTGATTATCGAATAATCGAAAAAGTTATTGTCATTATTTGTTAAGTAACAAAAATTAAAAACGAATTTAATAGCCAACGCCAATATTTGGTTAAATTAAACCTTTTTCCTTAAAATAATTATTAATTGTATACATTTTCAAAAAGATATATTAAATTATGTTTTGGTATTATATTTAGATTTATATTAACAGAAATTTAATCGTCGAAAAAATTTTAAACTTAAGTTAACAAAACAATTATTTAACTTAAACGAAAGCGAAAAAATAAAATGTCTAATAAAGCAACAAACAGATGGCGTAACGAGTACTAAAAACATTATCCGACAAACAACACTTACCTTAAATCTTGTCCATTGTCATCGGTCGAAGCGTCGTCAACATGGATCTGATCGTGGTCCTAGTTTACAAATATTCCAATTAATATAGAAAATTATCAACAAAAAAACTAAAGGCCTTTAAAAAAATACCTCTAAATCATTATAGAAAAAGTGATTTTCGGCGAATCGATTAAGCAAATCTTCCAATTGTATTGAAAGGTCATAAATGGTAGGCTCGGTGTTATCCTATTGTCACAGGAAAAAAATATAACAAAAATTACATCATTTTAAGTAAACAACATTATATTAAAAGCGTTGTCATTTTAATGAATGTATTTGCAGTGTGTGTGCGCTGCACGTTATGAGTTAAGTTTGCTTTCTCCGGCTTTTCTATAGACAATAAGCAGCGAATAGATATTGATTTAAGGCAACGAATAATAATAATAGTAATAGACTGATGCTTAATGCTCTTTCCTCGGCAAACATATGAAAATGGGTTGCTTCCAGTAAAAAAGTTTCGGATTTCACTCATCCATTAAGAACGAACGAAAGCGCACTAACTTTAATGCATTCAACCTAAAACTCGATTCCTTTTATGCCCAAATAACACTATATATAATACTGTATTTTTGATTCATTTGGTTTGAGCCAAAAATTTTATTATTGATATTTTAGCGGTACAGTTCCGTCACACTAACCTCAACAAATTTCGTGGCACGAGTTCCGTTTAGCAGCGATAAATATATGATTATCGTTTCGTCTAAGTCCCAGATAAACACTCGTTCGAGATTGTTTTCGGGGTCAGGTGAAGGGTTTGGTTGTCGTCGACCACGACCACGGCCTGATTTTGTAGTACCTATAATATATCCATAATATTGTATTGCATTACAAATCAATTTGCACTTTATCTCTATATTATCGTATATCGGTTTGTGTGTGTGTGTGTTATATTTATATATATTAATTGTGTGAAAAAACTATAATAATTTACACAATATATTGTTACATTTATGTAAAAATATCATCACATACTAACCAAAGATTGATTAAAGAAAAATCTATATTTTCCCAAAGAATTTGATACGTTTTGATAAAATTTTTTTTGAATTTTAGATTATATTAAAAAAATTAAGTTAATGTATATTTTAAACACAGGAAATGTAAACTGAGACGCTTACGTGAAATATCGCAATCAATCCATTCTTAAAACACATGTGTTATATTAAATTTAAATTAAATTTATATAAATAGTGCGCTTTTTTAATTTTTAAAAATTTGGAAAATGCCCAAAAGAATTATAATTTGATACAAAATTTAAATAATTAATCTATTAAACCGTTAATATTACAAAAACATTTAATCTACGATATTCGTGAATTACAAAAAAATTGAATTAAATTTTATTCTCATTCGTTTTGTTTTTTCATGCTTTAAATTAATATTCAAAATTTATTTAAAAATAATTTAATTAAAATGAAAAAACCTTTTTTTGTAGAAGAGCTGGTTGTAGTGAGAGGTTCTGCCTTTATAGGTGAAGGACTGCCATCAATGTGGTGAAAATGTATATTTGGATCTATAATTAACAAAACAAATACGCATAACAGTTAAAAAATACGATTTATTAGACATTAGAATTACCATTTTGCTGTGGTAATTGCGTTAATTGATATGTGGTAACTGACGATGAATTTCCAGATGGTAGCGCCAGCGAAGGCGCTGAAGAACTATTTACATTTGTGGATGCGTTTGGTAGATATGCGTTTGGGTAGTTGTTGGTGTAATAGGTGGTCGCATACCCACTTGAGTGACTAAAGCCACCATAAGTGGAATAATCGAAACCTGATTGCTGACAGTTTTGCGAGTTTCCACTCGAGTTTGGAAATGATGATGTGTACGGACCTTACGGATCATAGTTTTATTTTTAAGTGTTTTAGGCGTTTTATAAATCATTGATTTATTTTAAGTTTACCATAACAATAAGAGTTTTGCGGGGTCTGTGAAGTGTTAGTCGAAAAACCAGAACTAAATGAAGGATTTAAATAAGCCTGTGCTGCCAATGCTGCCGATGAGCCTGATTTACACTGAGAGCTTATAGCGCGTGAACCTATACCACCACAATCACCGCCACCACCACCAACGCCAACAACATTCATAATCAAAATGAAAAAAATAATAGTTATTATTATAACCATAGAAACATATGTAATATTTGGATCGATGAGCAGTAACTGTTGTTAGGTTTTTGTGATATTTGAAACGTGTCTTAAATTTGAATCTAAGTCACTCTCTCTCTCTTTTGCTCTCACTATTCTATAGCAAAAAAAAGAACGACTATAGTATCGAATGTCATTCGTTTTGCACAACAGTAAGATTACGTACGAAGACAAAGAATATAAGGTATTAAATATTCAACCACATTAAGATCCGTTTCAAGTATGAACTGATTGAAAACACTTGATCATTTCTTTACAATAGAATAAGTTTTACTATTTCGAAAATCAACAAAAAAATTAAGGGATTTTTTAATTCTCACTTACCGCTATAAGACTGTGGTATTACGCCGTACGCATTGCTTTGTGGATAATAACCAGCGAAAGCAGAGGCTGCGGCGGCGGCGGCAGCAGCAGAGCCAGCGCTATATGGACTTTGATATGCAGCTTGCATACTATACATATAATTATTATTTTTTCATCGTTTCAATCATTGCTATTATTTATAAAAAAATTAAAAAAATAACAAACCTTTCGAAATAGGAACTACCGTATGATGTTTGATGAGTCGGACTAAGTTCTGTGTAAGGAGACGTTAGATGATCCACACTTGTTGAATATATGCTCGAATCTGATTCATTCAAAGCATGCGAAGTTAGAGTGCCTGAAATAGAAGTCGAGTCCACTTTTACTAAGAGAGCAGAAAAAACACACACACTGTTTAATAAACAAATTTGCTGTCAAAGTTGATAATTGTCATCTGCATACCATCATTTCCACACATTCCCCAACTGTGATGATAATCTGTTGGTGATTCACCACTAGCACTTGCCATAGACCGAAGGGGACCTTTAATACACATTTTAGATATCAAATCAAATTGAATCATCTATTATTTTTTCTCGATTATGATATTCGATACCATACAAAGAATTAATTACTAAAAATTTGGGATGATTTATATAGAAAACAAAAGTTGTCTATAGGATAAAAATGCGAGATAATGCGTATGGTATATACAGTATTGCACATAACATTTGACTATATTTTTTTGGGAGAACAGTAGTCAATATTTAGCACAATAATCGCATCTGCATGGCTGTCATTCTCGGTGAAGCCATTGACAATAGATGAAAATCGCAAAAACGCTAATTGGCAAAAGAATAAGAAATAGTGCAGTTCACAAAAGCAGTTGTGACTGTTGTCCATCAAATATATTTAACTTTATTTTTTTGGAGACGCATCGCACATACACATACACACACACATATACACTCACACATGCATCCCTTATGTAGCTTTAGTTAAAAAGCAAATATACACTACAAGACATTTTTGTTTAAGCTGTCAAATAGAAGTAACTCTAAATAACATTTCATAACATTTTCTATTCCTCACAAAGTTTTTTCAACTTAAAACACGCTAAAACGAGAGCGGCTTTCCGCAAAAAACTGAAGCAAAGATTCAAAATAGTTAGGCGTAAGTTTGTCTAAAAAGTGTAGTTATATACTAAATGCGCTGTAGATTAAAATATTTCACTCATTGGACACAAAGTGACACAAAATTTATATTAACGCTCGCGAGTATATATTAAAGACTATTATATATGTAAACTTTTGGATAGACTCCAAAGTGATTTTGAGACTAAAACAAACTTCTATTTAAAGCTCTATATCAACTCTATTTGACGCGTGTCAATCACATCTTATACCGCCTCAAACATTTAACTCTTATCAGTTGGCCAAACGTGCAAACCTATGCACAAAAAAAGTGTGACAAGCTTTTTAGGGGTCATCAGTGCATATCTAACCACAAATATATATATAACTGTTTTGTTGGAGTGGAAACAAACTAATCATAGCATTTATTGACATAACGGTTTCATCTCAAAAAACATACCATTGGGCGTATCGGAGAGTGATGTGATATCAGGCGAAGCTCTACTACAATGTCCACTATCGCTGCTGGCACTCGGAGATGAAGATATACCAGGAATCCTGTTGTCAACTTCAATGGGACTCGAAACTTGTGGATGACGTTCGCGTTGATTATTATCGGCAGTTGATTCGGTTGTTACCGATTCGTCGCCGAACTGTTGTTCGTGCTCTTGCTCTTCGCTGAATGAAACCGCTTCCGAATTAGATATCCTAAACACAGTTTCGGGGCAAAAGAAAAATTGGTTTACGGTTAGGGTTCTATATATAATTAGAAGTGAAAACTCATTAAATGCTAATGTTTTCTGGGCTATATTTGTGTTTTGCGAACTCTAACACATTTTTGGATAAATTGCTTATGAATTTTGTCTGACACATAACTAAATAAGTTATATGAAAGAGCGCTACTATTTAATTAAAATAAAATTATATCTCATTAATTTTCGGGTGTATTTTTTATCATTCAAATTTCTATCTTAACACACTCACTCTTTTACAAAAACTTTCATTTAAATGTTGGATAAAAAGATACAAAGTTTAAAACACGTAAAAAAAGTTTTTTAATTAGGAATAAATATTTTTAAAAACTAATTAATTTTGAGTCGTAAACAAAAACGGCAAACAGTTGTTTATACTTTCAAGCATGTGATTAGTAATAACAATAAATTGCGTATAAAAAAATCAAACAGCAAAAATATGTCTATAACCCAATGTACTGATATAATATATACCCCCACAATGCATTTCACTGTGATTGGACATCGCTATTCTGAAAAATAATTTAATGTTTATTTTTATTTCGCAGAAGTTTAATGCGTTCGCAGAGATAGATAGAGAGAGAGAGAAAGGGAAAAGTTTTTATTACTACAACATTTAGATGAGACTGATTGTAAATAAATGATTGAATGTGTGTTTGAGTGAGAGTCTATGTGTGGCTTCTCTTATGACAAATGCTTGTCTAAATGGTCGTTGTTATAATGATTTATTTACATTACTAAAGTTTGTGCATTTCTCATTCCATCGATCATACAAAAATAATAATAACAAAAAAGAAAATCATTAAAAACTGATCACAAATTCATTTTGGCTGATAAGGCATATAGCCATCCATAGTTCAGTTCATTTGGTAGTGTCGTGATTCGCTTCTACAGTAACTGTACTGCACTGTAGTGTAGTGTTAGTGTAGCGTACTGTCTAGAAAAACTTGGAAAACATTTTTCTTAACGTTATAATATTGAGCTGTTCGCACAAACTTAATGATCAATGATCAATATAACGATATAGTGTTTTCGCGTCTCAATACATACAGTACAGTATATGGTAGTATATGATTGTATGGTTGGTTGTTTAGCTTTACCGAAAAACTTATGGTAACTCAAAACAAATCTTAACGTTTTTATTGAAATAAGTTACATAACACTCATTATAATTTTACAGTACTTGATAATATATTTTCTTTGCATATATTTTCCACTCACTTAACTGATTAGATATTTAATTACAAATAAAATTCACTAAATCAGCATTAGGTTTGTGGTGTTTAAAGCGTTAGCGTTGCGCACAACACCAACACACACACACACACTCACACTCACACACGCAGAAAGCTGTATAGCATTGGATTCATTGCTCACAATCACGAATATTCAAAGTCCAAACTCCAAGTCATTATACGTTTATTATATATTATAAGGAAGCGATACATATGCATATAATCAAACACTTGTTCTCATTTATTTATTGCCAGAGCGCCACCAAAATTTATTGCTTACAAAAAAAATTATTTACAAAATTTATCGCTGGAAGAGTGACACTCACTGCTAAACATAATTTTTTTTGTTGTTTTTCACTAATATTATAAAGTTTTAGAAGCAGCGAACTAAACAGTTATAATGAAAAGTTGGGAAAAGCTTTAAATGCATTCATAAGCGTGAAAAGCGCTGCAAAATTTCACCAGTTAGTGAGTCCAGCTGTGGAACTCTAACACAACCTCCAGAGTAAGAGAAAGATTGTTGAAGTTCACATTTTTACATTCAACATTTTACATTTTACACCCTCAACTCACTGTTTTACAGTACCAATTTCGGTGTGATTGGGGGGCAGCAAAGTGGCTCTCACTCCGCTTCATCATCACCACCACTGAAGTCTGAGTGAGTCGTCGTTTGCCTTTGGGGGTTAACTTTAGGCTATCAGACGCCAGAAGCTATTGAAGCTATAAGCTATCGCTACTCTTTAATTTATACCCACCAAGTATTCTAGTCTAGAAATGGACTAACTCTACTCTACAGATTGCACAGACATTTGCCTTGACCACAAAAAATAAATACTTTTAAGTGATAACTAATCTGAAAATTCGTTACACTGAAATCGCTGAAATTATAATATAAATAATAAATAATTGATGGTTATATAAGAGACTTTTGACACAGATCTGCGACGTATAAGTAGTTTATTTTAATATGCGCTATATTACAGTACAGTATACAGTATATACACACACAGAATATTTCTGTCTAATAAAATTTGAAAAATTTTGGTCGCATCCCCTCAGAAAACCCTATTTTGGAAGGCATGCATGACTATAAGGAGTGGTTCGTCTTAGCAAATGTTAAGCACAACTGCAAGAATTGAAGTTAAGTCTTGATTGAAGGAAGCGGTCCAAATTGACTTCCCTCTATTTAGTTCTAGAGAACTGCAATAAGTCCTCCAAAAGTTTGTAATAAAACTTTCAAGACGAGAAGAGTGAGAGAGAAATATAAATCAGTACATTTTGGTTATAGAAATTTTTTGCTGTTTGACTTTTTTATACGCGTTTTATTGTTATTTTAATTACATGATTAAAAGTTTAAAGAAATATTTGCCGATTTTGTTTTCAACATGAAATTAATTAGTTTTAAAAAATGTTTATTCCTAGTTAGAACTTAGTGTTTAAATTTTGTATCTTATTCCACATTAAATGAAAGTTTTTGTAAAGAGTGAGTGTGTGAATGATTAAAAATAGTTGCGAAAAATTAATGAGATATAATTTTATTTAATTGAATAGTAGTGCTCTTTCATATAATAACTCATTTGGTTTAGTGTCAGACAAAAATATTAATTCGGAAGGTTTTTAAATTTTTATAATTTTCCCTGAAATTTCACCGAGAGTTAAAATTTTGGTTATGTTGCACTTTTTCGAGGTAGAAATACAGTGAGTTTTGCAACAAATAAAAAAATTAATTTAGTATGTTCTAAGAATACGAAAGTGTATACTATATATTCGCTGCTCACGAGCTCATACGGCGCGCTATCATATTTAAAAAATAAACCTAACATGCGGTACTATTTAACCCCTGATAAAACCGCCGGTTTTTATGCGATTCTGTTTCTGTTCGATTTTTGGATGTACTTTAATATATGAACGCACTGTTAGCGCACAAATATGTCTAAGTTTGTGTGCTGTAAACTTGCATTAAAAATTAATTGTTGTATTGTAAAAACAATGTATAACGCTCTAGCAATGCATTCGCTAATGTAATCTTTTTTAATATTTTTCCGTTTTTGGTGGCTTAAAAATTTATTAAAAAACTACGGTTTAAACTGCCAAACCTATAATAAATTTTTTATCTATTAAGATTTGAAATAATGGTTCAAAAATTACAAAATTATTGTTCACCATAAAATTTATAATCGTATCCTTATTATCCTTATCTATAAAATTAAATAGACGATCTCTTTCTCTCTTAAACGAAAATATCAACAATATAAACAGGCTTAATAATGTTATTTCCCCGCGAAGCGGGTTTCTAACTAGTTATATATAATCACTTTATCTCTCTCTCTCTCTCTCTCTCTCCCTCTCCCTCTCTCTCTCTCCGTCACGTTCTCCTACAATATTAAAATCAGCTATTTTTACGAACTTTATCTAACAATATCTGAAACTTTTAACCTAACGTTGTATTGCACGAAAAGGTTAAGTGTGAACCGAAATAATAAAACAAAATAACAGTAATTAAAATTATTTAAACTAGAATATAAACAATATAATATGAGATACGGGCATAAAAATGTTATTTTCACGCGAAGCGGGTTTCTAACTAGTTATATATAAAAAATGAGATTTATATTTTGCTCATGTTACGAACTCCTAAAGTGCCAAAATATTCTACTTAAGCAATATTACCTAACAATAAAAAGAACAATATAAAGCTGCTTTTTATAACAAGCACGCAAGAGTTAAGCATATTGTTCGGAATTACGACATAATTAAAGTGCGAATTGCAACAATTAAACAATATATAAATAGGGAAGTGAAAATCGTTAATTAACGATTTAACAAAACAGTAACCATTTCTATTAAAAACCATTTAATGACCCGATTAAGACTCAAATTTAAAAAATTTAAGTAATCGAATTAAACGATTTTTGAAATATCAAACGATTTTAGACATATTGAAAGATTTTTCAGTTTTCAAAACAACATTTATGTAATGTAAAAATAGATTATGAAAACTCATTAAGAAAAAAGTGAGATTTAGATCCAATTTACTTCAGACAATGTTAATTTGAAAGAAAACATTTTTTCCGTTTGTATCAGTTGATATTGAAAGATCATTTTCGAAATATTAAGCATTTTTTTAGGGAAAATAGAAAGCGATTCACTAAAGAAAACATAAAGTATTATATGACTTAATATTATAATTCATTTTTGTAGCTAAAAATTAAAATTTTTCAAACGATTTTTTAAACGATTTTTGGGAATTTTTTCAAACGAATAATAAACGATTTTGCACCTTTTTTCTAACGATTTTCACTTCCCTAGTTATAACATAGACAGACAGAAATTTTTGAATTAATTTCAATGAGTAGGTGCCTACCCCCTTTAATAACCCCTCATTTAACTCTGTTTTTTGAGCTGAGTTGGATGATAAAGGTTTCGAATAGCAATCTGAAATTAATTTTGAAACCCTCCCGATTAAGGTGGACCAGCCAATTTGAAACACTCCCCTCTTTGATCTGAATCCATTGATATAGTTGTTGAGGCGATGACTGTTTAGGGAAGGCCTTTCTAATGCTATTGAAATAGCTTTCCCGCCCCCATTTTTCAGGGGGATACACCTATAAACCCCCAGACTTGCATCCCTTTCATCAACGTGAAACCAACGATAAAGAAACCGAAGGGGTGCGGCCAACAGGGGAGGCGTTATAAAAGGGATAGACAAACAGATAACTGAAATATGTATATTTGATAATGTGGAACAACAAAGCGTTAGTTATTATAAAGTATCTTAAAACATTGTATAACGCGCACCTCATGTATAACGCGCACCTCATGTATAACGCGCACCCCATGTATAACGCGCACCTCATGTATAACGCGCACCTCATGTATAACGCGCACCTCATGTATAACGCGCACCTCATGTATAACGCGCACCCCATGTATAACGCGCATCTTACTCTAATTTCTTATTCTTGAAAAATAATGTTTTACTTAGATTACGCGCACCTTTTTCTTAATTCAACTTTATTTAGATAATGCGGGCGCTATACCCAGTAATTTACGGTCATTCTAGTATTAATTTAAATCAATCGACTAAAAAATTATAAAATTTAAAATTTTTTGGTATTTACTTTATTTTTTCAATTGTTGCCTATTATTGTATTTTTTTAATTCATCGTTATATTTTATTAATTTTTTTGTGATGTTTTTTATCGATTTCGAATACATTGTTATAAATATAATTTTTCGAGACTTTTTTGAAAATTAGAACATTTCCACGTTCTGACCATCATAACTATTGTTTTCGTCCACATTATCAATGATATTGTCGAGTAAGCATGTTTAAGCCATAATTGTTTGCGCGGACACCAAAATTAGAAGGAAGCTCAAATTACTCCTATAAAGCTATGTCAAACCAGAAAATTTCGTCCTATAATAACAACAAAAATAATAGAACAAACAACACAAATTAAATAGTTGACAAATTTTCATTAAGTTGAACGTCAACTTGTTTTTCATAAATTAATAAAATCATTATTTACAGCACTTTCATAAGTCCAAAAATACAGGAAAATTTCATGCAACCATTAATAGGCTTAATTCACAAAATAGATTAAAAATTAAAAACGTATTACGTATTACGTAACTTGTTTTCTAAATAATACATATACAGTAATTTTAAATAGAATTTTTATGATTCTATTTTTTATTCTTAAAATTTTTTATATTTTCACACTATACTATGGAATCGACGTAACCGTTTCAAAAAAATAATTTGCGACCAATTATTTCAACTTTACCCTTTAATAATTATTTTTAGAGCCAGCAAAGTTGGAGTCAAATTGAAAAATAGAATTACAATATAGCATAATTAAGTAATATTGAGGTATCCTATCGTATGAATAACTATGTACGTATGTTAGTCTGATTCCGAAGTATGTATGAATAGAATCTACCGAAAAATTTAGAAACTTAATATTCATTTAGCTAAAACTCACAGAAAATAAGTTCTCTACGAAACAACAATAAGTATAGTGCTGTGACTTTTGAGAATTTTTAGTTTTTATTTAATATATTGATAGGGATAAAAAAACGTTATGTGCAGTTGATTTGTAAATTTTTTGTAGCTTAATAGCATAGTTACCCAAGGGGAGTGCTAGCCCAGGGTTTAACCCCCATAGAATTCTGGAAAAGTTGACCCCCCTAAAAAAATAGAGATTGTTTTGAAAACGAGCTATTTTTTTGGCTGAAAAAATTCTTTTTGGTCCGTATACAAAAAAATTGTCGTTTAAATCCGATGAGTTTTAGACCCCAACCCCATAAATTTTGAGATTTTCAGAATCTAGCCCCCTCTGGCACTTCAGACCTTGGGTAACTATGCTTAATAGTCATAAAATATTGTTTGAAAATTAAGCAAAATATCATTAAGTCTTCCTTTATGTAAACATTTTAAACCTTAAACACTGGTAAAGCCATAGTATTTCTGTTTATTCCTGTCTACGCGAATGAGTTAGTACATATTATACTACGAATTGCATACGCGACTGCGTTATGTGTGTTAATGCGAATTACGCAATGCAATGCATTCTCAATAAGGTAATACTAGAATAACTGGAATAGAGAGAAAATCACTGGGTAAAGCACGTAAAAATAATTCAAGTATAGTTGTGAGGACAAATTAAATAATAAGCTATAACATAGATGCAAATCAATAAAACTCCGATACAGATTCCACTCAATCGTTATCCATCATGCCGTTTGTTCCTAATATTCTAGTTTCCTATAGTGTAGTGTTTATCGAAGATCATGTTTATCCTTTTTATTAACTCCCGTTTTCTTTACATCTAGCTCTCTGATTAATTCTTTTTTGTTCTGTCAAATAAAAACGGTAAAGATTTTAATTAAAGAGAAATATTTTTAATTTAAATTCAGACTCTTTTCTCAAGAAAATTAAGATTTAGTTAGTTTAGTTTGAATTCTGAGACCAAAAAAACCTCGGCTAAAAATTTCGAATAGTGTCTTTAAGAGCATCAATTGTAACGAACATAAGAATATGGTTTTGCTTTACAAGTTAATAATGTTTTATTCTTCAATAAAGATTTTTTTGTTACATTATAAGCAACTATAGTTGTAATCATGGTCAAAAGGTCTGAAGTGCTGGATGGAGTGTGCAAGTTCATTTTATCTTCGAAAGGAGAACCATAAAGTAAAATATCTTTTCGATATTTTGATAAATTACTTTTATAATTAAATCCATATGTTCGTTAGGATAATCTGTTTCTAATCTTTTACATAAATTTATTTTATCATAGTTTTCACCAAATTTAGTGTGATATGATATTTAATAAAAGCTTGTTTAAAATCTCTACGCAAAACAGTGGAATTATAAAATCTCTTGTACCACGCTTTTGCGTTATGGATTAAAAATCTTCTTAAAAATACACATTTACAATTATTTTTTATTCGATAAAAATAACACATTTCTACGAAGTTATCTATAAATTCAATTGCATCACATGATACCTCACCTTTATAGTCTAATTGTGGAATTTAAAAATCCATTAGAGTTGTTTTGCTTAAATCGCTTTGCAAGGAATACGCTTCGCATTATTTTAACTATTTTTGTTTTATAGGTCTCACTTATTTTTGGTTATTTTTATGAAATTTTAATTTGTCATTTAAAATTTAGATAGTTATACAGATAAATGCGCCAATAATAAAAAACAAAACATATTATTTTTATTACAATAATTTAGTAATTTTTTTAATTTTATTTTTATATTCTAAAGAATTCTACTAAGTATTTATAGATTAAGTTTTAAATCTAAAACAATTCACTCATTGATTACCACAATAAACGTTGCGGGACTTTTCACTTGACTCAAGCTCAGAATTACAATATATTTATTTAATCATATAGGAACAAGTAAATTAAGAGTTAAAATTAACCAAAATTCGACATATGTTTTTATGATTTTTGTCAAGTCTTAAGTTGTCGATGTGGATGGCTTTTCATTTGGCAAGAAAACAGTAAATTCTGTTTTTGGTCTTCTCCCAAATTGTATTGTCAGATGAACTTGGGAGTTGTTTTTACCAACGAAATCTTTGTAATGAAATACTCCCAAGAAGACCAGAATTCTTTGTTCGTTTTCGACTCCGAGTTTGTATAAGTAGTCGACAGAGCCAATAGTCAGTAAATAAATTCTTTTTTCATTATTTGTTGTAATTGAATAGGTATTTTGCATTCTAATTAAATGTACCAAACGATGAACTGCTTGTTAAATGCAGCATATCCAGTAATAGTGCTAACAACGTAGTTGTGTTAGGTGTAGTAGTGTTAGTTTTAAGCGTATAAATAGTGAAGCAATTTGTAACTCTACTTGATTTTTTAATAACTAATATCAATAAGAAGCAGTTTTAAATGTTATGTATTGAGTTCCGAATGTAATCTGTAGGTAAGCCGCGTTTGAATCTTAAGATAGAGTAAATTTAAAGATCTCATCGTCTTTGCAGAGTAGAGCGAAAGTCAATTTCAAGTTAACAATGTTATAAATTTTCACGAATATTTGCAATTAAGGCGCGTTTCGAGTTTATAATGTTCATTAATTTAAAAACAGATTTCTTAACCTTAAGATTGTTTTCTTTGCCGTACCCTAGTATTGTCCTTTTCTTATGATTTCTAAACTTCTTAATCTGAGTAATTGTCGATGACTTCCCCGCGAAATTAGTTGTTTTCGGTGAATGCTCGAAATAAGGCTTTATTTAAAAAGTGGTTCTTTGCGGAGAGCAGTATCAAGAAATGCAAGAATTTAGGTTTTAATAATAAATAGTCATAAATTATACTTTTATGATATTTGAACTAATTTTAAGAATAAAATACAGATTAGAATAAATACCTGAAATATAAAATAATTTTGATGAATATAAAATATATATATTATAATTCATTAACTATGATATACTTCATAAATGCGAAAATAATTAATGATAAATAGTTTCCAACAATAAAAGCCAACTCTGTTTTGACTCACTCTTTCCATAAATGATAAGTATTCCGAAATCAATTTTTAATTAAATCATTAATCATCACAAATTATACCTTTAATCTCATAGAAACCTTATATCTAATTTCAATAATGCGCGCATTATATTTTAATAAAAGTTTATACGACTTTGCACTTTCATAAGCAAACGATGAAACGGGTCTCATAAAACCAATTGATATTGAAGTAGAACAAATTACAGAACATATAAAGATTAATCAAGACATTATCGTCAATTTACCAAACATTGAACCATACAATAATATACATATTATAGAAGATAACATCATATAGAACCCAATATTTGTGATTATAATCTTCGATTTCCAAATATATTTAATGTAACAATTTGTTTATCGATTGAATATGAAAAGAATGCAACCATTATTAAACACAATTTACAATTATTAAATTGATTAAAATGAGATACGTATTACGAATCTTGTTTTCAAAACAAGACTTATACGGTAAATGTAAATAAACTTTTTAGGGTACTATTTTTATTCCTGAAATTTATTTTTATTTTCACACCATACGATAAAATCGACGTAATCGATCAATTTGCGACCAATAAGTTCAACTTTACCATCTATTAATTATGTTAAGAGCGTTAAAAGTAGGAATCAAATTGAAAAGGATTAAAAATTAACATAATTAGGTAATATCAAGGAATCATATAGTATGAATAACTTTGTTCAACTGTTTGTACACGTATACTCATGTATGAATGAATAGAATCTACGGAAAAATTTAAAACTTAAAATTCAATTAAGTAAAACTCACAGATAATAAGTTCTCTACGAAACAAAGCTAAGAATAGTGTTTACTTTTAAGAATTGTTATTTTATGTTTTTAGGTGTAACTCAAATCTAAAAAGTCAGTTAGTTATTAAATAATTTTATAATACCGCTCGTCATTATAGATTTTTATTAATTATAGTTTAAAGGTTATCTGTTGATAGAAATAATAAAAAAACATTAAGTGTAATTGAGTTGTAAATTATTTGTAGCTTAAAAGTCATAAAATTTTGTTTGCAAAAGAAGCAAAATATAAATATCAACTGTTTGCAATTATCTATGCATTTGAGCCAAAAGAATTGTTAACGTACGTATAATTTATTTTAGCAGGAGTAGTCAAGACATATCAAGCCATAAGAGATACCATAGAAGCCACTGGATTTAAATCTATGCAACTCCAACGCAGATTCCATTTAAACGTCCGGCAAATAATTAACCTAATTTTGAGCGTGCGTTTCCGCATATTCTGTTTAATTAGGAGACTAATAAAAACTTAATCTCTCTCTCTCTCTTCGCTCAAAATTTCGGGAATACTTAGAAAAAAGAGTGGAACACACAAAAGATGGCATAATGAATCAGAGAAGATTTACTGGTTTAGGGGTTACGGAAATGGGAAATATGGGAATCGATGCAGGGATAGTGACTGATTAGGATTGGGGAACTGTTTGCAATTGGGTAATGGGTGAGGTAACGGATATGTTTTACACGGACAGACAGACATATCAATCATATAAATGCAAATTTTCAATATCCTATAAAAAAATCTTAGTCAAGACAGCGCTTAATTATACACAAATACATCGAAATAATTGATATCTCTATTACTAAACTTGTATTTAAGAGCGACAATGGTAGCGAATAATAGTTTACGTTTTAGACTTTTCAAAATAATTATTGATTATTCTTCAAAAAATACACTATTAGTTCTGATATAGCCCTCGGGCAGTAACATTAATTTTATAAAACAGTCGACTTGTGTTGTCTATTCAAAAAAATTTTATTTTTATATTGTAAGCAATTTTAGTTGTAATACAACTCTTGAAGTTTATAAAAAAATTTCAGTTATACTCATAAAAATAATAAGGACTCAAAAACTATTATTATTTGAATGACAATTTGCCAATAAGATAATTATACTTTAATATAATCTATATTGTTTACACTGAATAAATTACAAGATATGAGTTTTAACAACAGATACTTTTTTAGTATACTTTTAATAACATATTAAAAGATTATTTAATTTAAAAATCTGTGCTTATTTTCTTAATGTTTCAGTTGTATAGGCTTTTAATTTTTATTAGTGATAATTTTTAAATATACATTCTAATATAAGCATTTCGTTAAAAATATTATGCTTTACAACTTCAATTAATACTTTCTTTTAGCTCACTTTGTAAAAGCTGATAAAATTTTATATTCGTTAATTTTGGTCATTTGGAAAATTTTTGACTTATTCATTACTTATTTATTTTTAAAATAAACTTATTTTCTTGGATAAAACTATAAGAAAGTCAGCTCTATGTGAGTGTGTCGTTCTTGTTTATATACAGCCTAAACGTACTTAATGTCATAGCTTATATATTTTGAGCTACAGCTTTTTAAAATTATAAACGAAATTTATACGGGTTAAAAACTCATTGAGGTTTTTTATAAAGATCCAGTTTTTTTCAGTTCAAAATTTTATGCATGGTTGAATCTGCAACTTCTATAAGTAATTTATCAATGAAACCCTAAATATAGAAGAATAATTGGAACATATATAAGTATTGTTCATATTTTTGCTTTACAAGTTTACCTTTTGAGTTACCCGCTGAGGTTTTCAATTTTACCGATTCATTTATTGGTAAATATTTGATGATAAAAAACAAAATTGACGTATTAATAATAAAAAGTAAATAATTAATACTATTTTGATATTTGGACTAATTTTAAGAATAGCACACTGATTAGAATAAATATCTGAAAAAAAACATTATGTTACATAATTTTAAATTTAGATTTTTAATTTATAATTGAATAATTGTGACATAACTTACTTCATAAATGCGAAAATAAATAATGATAAATAGTTTCCAACAATAAAAGCCAACTCTGTTCTGACTCACTCTTTCCATAAATGATGATAACTATTTCGAAATCAATAATTAATTTAATCATCAAAATTCATCAAAATTATACCTTCAATCTCATAGAAACCATAAATCTTCTTTCAATAATACGCGCATTATATTTTAATAAAAGTTTATACGACTTTCTACTTTCATAAGTCAACGATGAAGCGGGTCTCATAAAACCAAATAATAATAAAATAAATAAAATTACAGCATATAGAAAGATGAATCGAGATATTATCGTCATTTTACCATATATTACACTATACAATGTTACACATATCATAATGGATATCATCATATAGAACCAAAATGCAAACTTTGCCCAATATTTGTTATTATAATCTTCGATTTCCAAAAAAATTTCATGTAACACTTTATTATTCGATTGAATATTAAAAGCAATTAAATCACGCTTGAATTCTTTCGGATGAAAAATTTGCATTTTGTGATTAATATTTCGTAGTTTTAATTTTAAATAAAAGCAAATCAAATAAAAGTAAGTGATTTGCCACGAAAGAACATCCCAGACAATGGAAGAAACATAAAAGTGATGCAATGACCATGGAATTGCATATAGAATTATCTGCTCATAACTACAGTTAAAGGCTAATGGAATAAATCTACTAAAAAACGCAAAAAATGGAATAATCATTTTAGTGTTGAAACTGATAAAATTTATTAAATTTCGTGACTTTTTAATAATTTGGATGATTATTTCTTTATCATTAATACCAATAGACTGTGGCGAAACTAATCCGGCCATCATTTCAAAAACTTTCATATATGATGGCAACGCGTCATTATTATTATTCCAGTAAAGTAATGCTTTGCTAACGATTGACAGCAAAAGTATAAACAAATAACATACGTTAAACTGATATCGAATATTTAAAAAGTAACTGAAATCTCCAATTTTGATAAAGAAATCTGCGCTCTTATCTCTTGTTATAAATGAAATAAATATTTGAAGGTATTTAAGAATAACACACATTATTGTTACGACTGGATAAGAATAGATTATTCTACGCTTATTATTACCAATAGTAAACTGCCACAAACCTATCTCATAGAAATGATTGCCACAATTTTCGATAATCATATGTTGAGGCA
>JAQIXJ010000997.1:0-24695 GCA_034700185.1 Phthiracarus laevigatus | reverse complement strand
GTGCCGTATTTTAGATATTACTCGTTACCACAAACTGTTATTGAACTTTGTATTTATCAGAAAAATTAAGTAAATTTCAATAAAAATGAATTGTTTAACTTATTTGCAAAGATGATAAAATGTTTATTTAACATACGGCTAAAAATTTTATTAATTTCCCTATTTTTCTAAATAGGGGTATAAATGCTTTACTTTAATTTCAATATACCTTAAGGATTGTCATGTTTAGGGTTTCTCTTAAATTTAAAGATCCGATTCCGATTTAAAAGATTTCCTAGAATTTTATATATTTGTATCTAAAAGTTTGTCAATGCTTTTTTTATAGAAACTATAACTCAATTAATTAATAATATTAAAAATTCTCTCGCTCCCTCTCCTCTCCTCTCCTCTCCTCTCCTCTATCCTCTCCGTATGTCACGTTCTCTTACAAATAGGCGCTATTTTTTCTTAAATTACCAAATTAACAATATCTATAAAAATTTTAACAAATAAAGATCATTGTTGTTTTGAGAAATAATACATTTGAAATTCTACAATAAAACAATATTTAACGATTAAAAATAAAAATGAAGAATGGGCAATAATGCTATAATAGCAAAAAAAACTGGGCATTGCTGATTGTTGTTAGCGAATTGAATAAATAAAAATATTTTTATACCCGCGAAACGGTTTCTTAACACTAGTAATTTTTTTAACAAAAAAAGTTGTTTGTGTGTTTTTAAATAAATAGTTAAACAAATAAAATTTCTGTAATACAATTTCCTAAAAACACTCTAATTGTCTGTCGAAATTAAGATTAATCTCTCATAGCAATAATCCAAAACTCGCATTCCGTTTGTAATAAAATATTTTATGTAATATTTTATCTCACAGAATTAACGATAATTTAAAGGTTAGGATATTAACAATTTTTAATTCTCAATTTCTCAATAACAATTTATATTAAGTTCTTTCATTGAGTTAAAAAAATAATATTAATTATTTTATATATATAAGAGATTTTTATTTTATACAGAAAGGTGTTCGGCTATGATTGACCGATTTATTTATAATTTATTAAATGCGTATTCTTTTTAAGTGAATTTGTTTTGTGTTCTCAATATTGTAAGGCTGAGAGATTTTCGTTAGAATTGAATCGTTAGTTTTTCGGGCGCCAGTTGGCCAGCCTTAGGCCAACAAAGATCAATTCGAGTCCAAAAATGAGTTTTTAGAGATTTTAGATTTAACTTTTATAAATAATTAAGACTTCGATTTTAAATATGCTGAATAAATATTTATTGAAGTAAATTATAATTTAGAGTTAATAAGAGAAACAGTAATGAGTTAGAAGATGTTGCCTAACTGAAGAGTTTGCAGTCGTGTTCTGGATTAATTAGGGTGGTTACTACTTTTGAGATATACCACAACTTTATTTTGCAAGCGACACGAAAATAGCGAGAAAGAGCACATAATGTTAGCTCTCTCGATCGATGAAATCGTATGTGGCTGCGGCCTCAGACTAACGATTATTCTTTATTTTATTATTCGTTAATTCATCGATAGTTTATTCAGTGCTAGCGATTTTTGACGCATAGTTACACTCATCCCACACTGTAGTTAAGGGCAATCAATAGGCTTTATAGTGTCGCTAAACTCACTGCACCCACAGCCATAAACCCTTTAGTTAAGGGTTTAACCCTAGAAAGTTCTCATGTTTTTCAAGGTACCAATCAAATGGAATATCTTTAGTTTTTAAATAGAACATATTCTTTTGCTGCCATTAGTGTAATCCTCATAAATGATTGCCTCATCTAAAGTTACTATGAACTCCCACTTATCACCAGATAATTTTTGGTATAGCTTTCTGCAATTGGTTTTTCTATTCTGTTTATGACAATTTTTAAGTTTGCGTACTTTTACTTTTTTACGTTTTTCAAGATTGCAATCTTTGTGTATGATGGTGTGAAGTGTCCAAACTTAGATTTAACCTCTTTTTGATTTTTCGATATGAATCGGGATTCTTTTTTGAAACCATTTGTTTAACTTTTAAAATATTCTCTATGTTTCGTATTGATTTGAATCTTTGAAACACTGGTTTATTGATCCCTAATTGTTTTTGTTTACGTGTTTCGCCGATATTTCTTAGTGATCGATAACAGTACTTATGCTTACATTAAGATCTAACTTCTTCAGATTATCTTTTAATATCTTTGGTTATTATCCTTCATTTGAAAGCGTTTTAATGATAATTTTACATCATGAGATTAAATCTTTGGCATTTTTAATTATTACATGAAATAATTGTAAATGTTTATCAGAAACTGCAAAGGAATTCCATTTACAACAATGTATCTTAAGCTCGCGCTATCATAACATAAGTTTTAAAGTCGATCAATAGTAGCCGAACACTCTGTAGTATTTGTAGTCATTATTATGTGCTAACTAAACTGTGTTTTATTTTTTGTATCATATCTTATTAAATGATAAAATGGTTGTAATTTTATTTAAAATTTTATTCGTCCATCATAATTTACATTATTTTTTAAAGTTAGAGTTTTGTGCTCCATTGCATGTTATTGCAATATTTAATTAATAACATTTTATTTTGTCTCCTGTATTTGTATTTTGTATTTTATTGAATTGACAGGGCTTTCCAGACTCAGGGGTAGGTTCTAAGATACGATTAACTATGCAGTTAACTAACTATTGTGTTTCTTTTCCATAACAATCGTACGCGACTAAGAAAATTACTAAAATTCTATTCAACTAAACACTAAAATTTAACGAAAGCTTTCGTTAATTAACTATCACTTTGAAGTCATAGTTAATTAACAAACGTTTTTAAGAAACATGTGAATTATTCGTTAACAAAAAACACTATAATATAATTAATGTTTAGTGAACACCTCGTATAATATATTAATTGCTGATTAATATTATATTAATTACTTAATATAAATTGATATATTTGTTATTGCAAACCCTTAAAATGTAATAAATATTAATTCTGTTTCAATAAAAACACAATTCATTGATTCAGTTAGAAACAAATGATAATACGTTTACGAAAGAATTATGTGTTAACGAACGCTTCGTTAAAAAAGTTTATTCGGACGCAGTTTTGGTTAATCAGCCATTTTCGTTATTGAGTTATCGCTTACGAGTTAGTTATATTAACTATATAGTAGAGGTGGAAAAACTTTAAAAATGAGAGTCCCGTCCTGTCCCGTTTATATTCGGTAGTATTCCTGTCCTGTCCCGTCCTGTTTAAGGAAATATTTAGTCCAGTCCTGTCCCGAAGCTATTTTAATTTTATCGTTATAAAGCTGTCAGAAAATTGAATAAAATTTATTATCTAAACTTTCGTTGATAAAAACTCAATGCTGCTATATAAGATATACCATAAATCATTTTACAGAATTGTTTGTAATAAAATTGAAAAAAATTAAAATTCGATGATGTTTGCACACAATAGCTGATCATTTATAGACTTTTGGGATTAAGCCAACGAATTTTACATTCCCGTCCTGTCCCGATACTTACATGGAACAATCCCGTCCCGATAGATCCCGTAAAAATTTTTTAAATCCCGATCCTGTTCTGTCTAGTCCCGATATTTTTCCCAGGTCTACTATATAGTTGCCATAACTAACGAAAAGAATAGTAGAACGCACTTATGGTAGTCTAGAGAAAGTTAGATTAAGAAATTAAAAAATTTAACGGCGATAAAAACTTTAAATTGATGTACATGAATATTCATGGACTTTGAATAATAATTATTTCACTTTTTAAAAAATTTGAGTTTAAAAAGGTTTTCTGTCCTTATAAACTTTTGTAAATCTCATTTCTGAAAAGTTAGGGGGTTAACAGTTTATCAGACTTTACTATGAATATAACAGCTTGTATATTGGACTAAAATAGACATACATTCATTATTCGTAACGATTAGCTTTTAAAGATTTTATTAACGGTTTTATTTAATAGGTTCTAAAATTTATTAGCTCACTTTTTAAAAAAGTAGAGCTTATGCTTTTGCCATTGTCCGTCCGTCTGTTTGTCTGTGCGTTCGCAGTCTTATGTCTAAAAAGGGATTTCTACTATTTCTTATATTAATAAAGGGATTTGTCATTTGCCATCTTGACTAAAAAACTAATATATTTGCTACATAATATTTTAAAGTACCTATTAAAAGGGAGCTATCTATTGATGTGTCGTTGATTTAGTTTATTTAATAAAATGTTTAAAAAGTTATATTTAAAATCATCATTTATTTTTTCAAAGTTTTAAATTACAGATTATGCTAAAATAGCCTTCAAAAATCATTGATTTTGAATTAATATTTTTCAATTTTATTGGTCGTGAACAAATCCGCTAACATAATTCTGTGAATCGAGACTAAAAACTAGTGATTGAGAATATTTAAATTTTCAAATCTATTACCGCACCCAAAATTTTCAATTACCACTACCATTCTACAAACATCAAAAATTATTACAAATTCTATTAACGTTACATTACCGTGTTCTTTTTCTATGATACTAACGATCAAGTCATTACTGTTCTGTTATTTAAAAATATTAATTTAAACCGCAACCCAATTTGTATTAGTGGTAGTACTTTAGAATGGGAAAAAGTATATCATCTCAAGAAAATACTAATTACTTAATAATTATAAAGAGAATTTTTAATTTGTGTATTTTTATGTTAATAATATAAAATTATTGAAAAGATTTTTGAAACACTTATATTTTAGAAAATTTCAGAAAACACCATTACCTTAAGAAATTCCCAAGTTGTTACTATTCTATTAACGGAAAACTCATTTATTTTCATACCATTTCCATTCCATTGCTGGAGCTAATCTCCAGTTTAATAGCTATTCTCCATATTGGAACAAACTTTGAACTTTTAAATCATTACCAAAAACTAATTGATTAAAGATTAACTGATTAATTAAGTTTTAGATTAACCGTAATAATAATTTTTATATCGATATACTCATTAATATAATCAAATCTAGACTATTTAAAATCGCCTAAAAATGTAACTGAATACAGAAACAATGTGGAAATAATAAGCATGAATAACGTTTAATAAACTTTTAAATGTTTTAAACTGAAGCGATAACTCATATACAGTAATTAATTATTAAACGTGTTTGCTCTGTGCCACAATTATTTCATTCGTAAAATTTCATTTTTATAAACCATAAATTAGAAACCATTTATAAACTCATACTAAATGGCAGTATCAGAACGAAAGCCGCGAAATGTAAGCAAAACAACGACCGATAGATTGAGATCGAGTTCAGTAGAGTTGATGTCCGACAATCATAAACAAGTGGTTACGAGCAGTCAACATAAACGTGCAATAATTAATGAGATGAGTGGGGAAAGGATTGCATCTCCAAACTGTAGTAAAATATTATTTCACCCAAAGTTTGTAACTGGAATCAAACGGATCAAAACCAAACCAACCACTAAACCGATTGACGTGAAACTACACACTGCTATGCGAAACGAACAGCGAAAACAGAAACGCATTACAAATGATCACAACTCGTTATCTCAATCTCCTAATTAACCCAATGATATCGCAATGTGCCACTTAAACTCAATAATCTACCACATAATTAATGATATGAATTTTAAAAATATTTTATAATTAGTTATTTTTTATAAATAATAATTCTCATTCATTTTCAGTTTTTAATTAAATTTCCGTAAATATTTTTTTTAATAAGGATAATTGAAATATTTGTGTTCATTTCTACATAATAATATTAAATGCAGCTTGTCTTTAATTCAAATTTTTATTATGTTCAGAAATAATATGTTTATAAATAAAAATAATAAATCAAGCTTTTGATGCATGCCAAACATTTGCTTTTTTATTATTTTAGGAAAAATGAGCATTTAGTTTAAATATTAAATAAAAGTTTTTAACTAGTAATTCAAAGACAATTTACCAACTAATTGTAAAGATTTACTATTATTTAAAATCTATTTCTTATGCACATTTTCTGTTTAAACAAAGTTTTAATTTTCCCATTTGATTAATCAAATTTATTTTTATTTAATTTTGAGTCAATTCATTACCTGAAATTATTGTAGTATTGTATTTCTGAGATGAAAACTTTCAATATACTGTACTGTTCACTTTTGTCTTAAAACATAAAAAAGTTAAATTTTCTTTATTTTGGGTAACTAATATACCGTACACATTTACATTGAATTACATTAAATTGATTCAAGAGTGCAGCGCAATGTTTCCGAACGATAAAGTTTAAAAATCGATATTTAAATAAAATTGGTTAACAAATTCTGATTTCAATGCGAATTTATATTTATTTTATATTTTGGAGTGCTTTAAATTATTGTTCGGTTTAAACATGTAATTTTTGTAGTTTTTCTCTATTGCTATACGAAAAACTTGTGCACAACTTTTAAAATAAAAATAAATGATGCACTTTAAAAATTGATGTGTCTGTATAAATAAACTAAATTATGCGTATATTAAACATAAATAATTACTATTAAAAAAATGGAACAAAGCATAAAAATTCGTTAATAATAAATATAATAATGAGATAAGTTTATTAAATTTTTAAAAATGTATATTTAGTGATATTGTGGTCTAAAATAAAACTCAATAAAACTATTGCTGAAAATGGATTATAAATAAAGTTTTAGTTAGTTTAAAGTAGAAGCGCGTCGTTCTGCTTTTCTTCGATACTCGACAGTTTGTTTTTCCTATTTCTCCTTTTACTGCAATACTTGCAGCAATAGCAACACAGACATATACTGAGCGCAATTAAAAAAATGGCGGCAACAGCCACACCAAAAAGCAATAAAATTTGAAATAATGTGTAACACGAGAAACGATTATACTCAACGCAGTCTTTCGAGTTAACAATCAAATCTATGTGATCCATTATTGTTTTGACCACTGTTGCCAATTTTTTATTATTTTTTCCGCAAACGTTTTGTGAGTGCTCTGTCACGCACTCCGACAGTGACAAGAATTCGCAACACATGAACTATTTGTGAAAACCATTAAAACGCGTTATCAAAAATGATTGTTTCACTTCAAACCTTAATATCATTTTCGCCTTCAGGTCTTGAATCCATTTTGTTGTGAAACTTGGCGATACATCTGCTTGCCCTTCGCGCTACTTTTGGTAAGCAAGCGGTTCCTGCGAATTGATCGCCAAAATCGTCGATATTGCTCATAAACTGATCCCATTTTGAAACGCAATTAACCGAATAGACTGAACACACAATTAAATAACTGCTCGTCAGTAATAGCAAAAAAGTTCTCATTTTTATTTCAATGCATTTAGTTTTATATATACTGGTACAGTACTGTATGTTATATTTGTTCGCTAAAATAACTGATTAGATATTACCGTTGTCTAAGAACATACTGTACACTGTTATGATATATGTAACGTAAAAATAATTTCTACAAATGTTTTATTTACTGTAAATTAAACAGCAATTGATAAAAAACAGGTGATAAGAGTTGTAATTTAATATACGATAATTCGTTTAATTCATTTCATTATTTATTTTACTTTATTTAAAGTTAAGTAATGGCTAATTCTGTTCATACAGAGCTTCAACTACAGATTACGATGATCTCTGCTCTAAACCTAATTTTTAGGATCAATACAAAGAGCTATTTAGTTTCATTTTATTAGTTTTTATCCAAATACCATTTTACTAATTTTAAAGAATATTTTAAACGACGGATGTTAAATTAATTTATGTTTAATTTTAATTTAAATTTTCAGACGCAAAGTTTAATTTAAGAACCTTAAATCTATGATTAATTAAATTTCAATGTTAAAGATGAAGTTCTTATATTTTGATTATTTAATAAGTGGAATTTACATTAGCATAAACACTTTGATTACTTTAAAGTGAAGCTAAGGTTCAAAGAACGGTTACAGTATTATTTAGGAACTTCAGTATAAGTTTATTTTAAGCGTATGTTTTAATTACATTGGATTTGTACGTGCAAATAGTATTATTGAATGTACAATTTTAATGTCAACATTTTTTGCAGTAAAACATGATATACCCGTACAAAATAAATATTTAATTTCAGTTTATACCTTTAAATTTAATTTGACTATAAAACAGTAGTGTATGTGCTCTGAGTTACAACACTAAGAATTTCATATTTCTAGAATTATTTGTTACTCATATATCAATTACAGATTCCCTTACATTTATGTTACGATTACTTACGGTCAGTTCTAATTATGCCAATACTTACTTACTGTTAGTAAAGCTTGAGCCAACTAAAACTCAATAAAAAGCTCACAAAAGAGATCAGTGCAATTCTAAAGCTCGAAGTTCAAAATGTGTGGAACTTAAATTTTTATTGTCAAGCACAAAGCTTACGTTAATAAACCTATTTTATAGAGTGTAGCTAATTAACAAAAGACAAACTAATACCATAAAATGATTCAAATTTTTTCGTATAAGTATTGTCTAGAAGAATAAAATACTTTTGCTTTTGAAAAATAATAAACTTAATCTTAAATGCAGTTTAAGTTGAAGTAAGTGATATTTTACTAGTAGTTACGACATAAATTGGAATATGTAAAAACATAATATATCATTCAAATTAATTGTGATATAAGGTATAAGCTCATAGCTAAACTCAATCCCATTCATAAATTAATAAGCTCAAGCTCAGGAGAACTTTTTGTTTTTGAAAATCAGCTCAATTTTTTCCAGTTATGAGCTCAAGCTCAGAAAAAACGATCTTTCTTCCAATTGAAATAAATTGTTGAGCAAAAACCTCTTCATGTTGCAATAGGTTTAGTTTAAAACTATATATATATGAAACGTGCCAAACCGTGTGTTACGCGATAGCTAATCGTCCGGTTAAATAGCTTTAGGGGTTACCGAAACCTATTCACAGCGGCAATCTCGGGACAAATTTGATGAATAAATATATCGATGATCGAAGTAAATCAAAATATGAAACTACACAAAATAACAGCGAATATAAAAACCAATTGTAAATTTAAATAAAACTTTAACTAAGAAAGTAATTCTCTAACGAATTAATTAAAGTGTTCTCTAACGAACAATCCTCTAACGGATTAAATTAAATAATTCTCTAACGAATTAACTAATTCTTTAACGAATTAAATAGATTGATTCTCTAACGAATTAAAATTAAAATTTCTTTTATTAAATAAAGACAACTGCTCTAAACAGAGTCTACAATACAAGTGATTATTTTTTATTACATTTGTTAATACAATTATTAATAAATTTACATTTTCGCATAAAAACATTAATAGTTTTAAGTTTTAAACATTTTAGTAACCGATTGAAAAACAATATTAAAGTTTAAATTGAAAAACGTTTATCATTCAACTTTTGAGGGTGTATTTCGCGTAATCGATGATATGGCACATATCATAACTCCCCTCAAGTTTGAAAGCAGAGGCTTAGCCTCTACTTTCACACTTCAAAAAAAATTAGTGTGAAAAAATAATTATGAAAAGTAAAAAAAATATTCGTAACATTAACCAAATTATACCGAACATATCGTTAATTCTAATCATTATTTGAGATTAATTGAGAAGAAGGCTCATCGCTTGTGAACGTAGTTATGCTCAATGATGAGACCGTAGATATTTGCGAACTCAGTTCAGGTTGCACCGTTTCCGGTAGACCAACATTTAAACAAATACCAACTCTTATAACATTTTCGCTTTTCTTTTCGACTCTACCAAAAATTCTTTCTCTAAACAAATCATTAATAATGCCAAACTTGTTGCCATAAATCAAATAAGCTGTTTCGAATTCGCATTTTACCCTATTTTTAGCAATGTCTTCGTTTCTGGTTTTCATAATAGTATCGATAATGTTTTGGACTTCTTTTGAGAGGCAATTAATGACCATTTCTTCAGAAAAAGTACGGATAGGAGTCGTATCAAATTACAGATTAATTCCTGCCATAGTATTAGTCATAATGCCAATTGTACTTAATTTTTTCCCAAAATTAAATTCTATAATTAAATAGTTTATAGCGATCTCTCTAATCATTATGCTTGTTATCATTCGCATCAGAATTAAATGAATAAAGTCCGCATTTTCCGCATTTTCATTAAAATATTGTTTTCCTGCATGCAATAGCAAGTTTCGTTGAGGTTCGCTTTTAAGATGAACGTCCTGTATATAAGCCATCAGTTTAAAGTAAGGCTCTTCTATGATTATTAGATAAATCGAAAAACCAATGGACTCTAAAATCTCCAGTATTGCCAACCAAAACCTTATTAATTATTGATCGCGCTTTTGCTACAAAAGCTGACATATTTGAGTAGAATAATTGTTCCCCTAATGTACAACAACCAGTGCTAGGGTTGGTTATAATCTCTCCTTCATAATAGTCCTGAGAATTCTGAAGCCAATTTGCAGTAACAAATTCAATATTGTGAATATTCTGAAAAGTTCTATTAATAAGAGGCATACAGAAAGTACGTAATGCGTGATATTCGAATTTCCGAAGAAACAATTCGTAAATATGAGTGAACTCTTCCGCCGGCTTAACATATGAGATACGCATAGCAAAAATATCGTGAACAATGCCGACCTTATTAAAAATTGTTTGCATTTTGACCAACTTATAGCCTTTAGATTTGATCCATTCGTCCGATAAGTAGAACCCCATAGTTTCGAGATCGAAAGATTCATCGATGACCTCAGGAAATTAAGGCAGACCTCAGCACCATTGTTAGGGATATTATTTTTAAACGCAATCTCTGCTATAATTAATGCCAAATTAAGTGGAACTACTAATTCGCCTCTGAGTATTGAGATCTTGTCTCGTGCCAACAAAAATTCCATTTCGCGATGAAATTTCGATATATGGCGGGAACGCCTTATATCTGACTCCAAGATATTAGTCCCGTATTGATGCAATAATTGTGATACATTTTCCAGAGTTTTTATGCGTCTAATTAGCTCTAAATACTGATCGCGATTTTCTCCTCGTATAAGGTATTCGGGAATTCGTTCAAAAATCGCTCTGAACCCTTGAATCCCTTATCAATATAGTGGATAAACCACTCTAAGGTACAGACGTCCCAATCGAAATTCAAATCGGTGAAAACGTGATAATTTGTTTTATAACAATTCATAATTGAAAAAATGTTTGGGAACAATGTTTTCGTGGCTTAAATCTAAACTGTTATTAATTTCCATGTGCGTGTAATAGCGTCACTGATATTGTATGACGTGATTTATCCCGGCAAAAACTAACCAATATTATGCAATAATATTGAGTCAAATATTGACAAAAAGTTGAATTAAAATATTCTCAAAAACAAAATCTGGTTTTTCCCGATCGAACTATAAGTGATTTGAAGCAAAAATCGTTTTCATAACCATTTAAGAACTCTTAAGTTAACGACATAAAAGTTTAAAAATCTCTAACGCAAACTATAAAAAACGTGTATTTTAAATGTGTGTTTTCACATATACATAAAACATAATGGTTTTTATTTATGTAGTATTTTTAACGCTCATATTTTTACATTAAATTTAATTGTTTTTTTAAATGCTATTTGGCTCTAAATTGTGCATGTAATTCATCTAAATATAATTATAGGTGTGTGCTTGTTTTAATTGAAATTCTATTGCAATGCCAATGATATACGATTTGTTTTTTATATAAAATATTGCCTGAAATTATGGGCGATTATGATGCGCGCGTATAAATCAATTGGAATTGACAAATGACCTGTTTATCAAATTATTAATTTAACGAAAAATTTCAACAAATTAATTGCATGAAAAAATTAAAAAACGAATATGATTTATGAAAAATGTGGAAATGCGTATGAAAATGAGTAAAAAATGATAATCACGTGAGATTTAGAATTTCTAGTATATTTTAAATACCAACTGAATTGAGGTCAATCCAGTTTTTGTAAACAAAAACTGCTTTAAACGGGGTTTAATGCGCTAAACGCAATAGCACTGAATGGCTGTTAAGTAATTGTCTATTGTTTATGTGATTTAAAGGATTTTATGCACAATTTATGTCTTAAGACATCTAAGACCACACACATAGTGTTAGAAAAAATTTACAATAATATAAACTAAATTATTGAACACAAAAATGTGTTGTAATTTAAGAGTTAATTTAAGAGTTTTATAACACTTAAAAATGTGTTATAAAAATGAACAATAATTAATGTAAAGGGTTTCTAAAAAAGTAAAGAAAATAAAAATAAATAGTAAACTAACTGAAACTAATTTTAAATAAACTGTTTGTTTTTGTTTATATAAAAACATTAGCAAAGGCTTTCAAAAAACATATTTAGAATGCGTTTTAGATTTTATATTTAATTTCGGTTTCTTTAAATCAGTTACAGTCTTACTATTAATATCAATTGGTTTAATTTTGGGCGGTCGACCACACTTTTTCTTAACCACAACTGATTTTAAGTTCACGGGAATATTTTTCTTAACTTTGTTTTCTTAAGTTTTGTTTTTGCTGCTGAAAAGCCTTAAATCTATCTTCGAGTATTTTAATCTATTCTTCTTTTGATTTACCATTTTGTTTATAAAAACATGTCTTCTCAAAATGTCTGGTACCACAACACCAATGACATTTCATATCATTTCTATTATTCTGATTAAGGTTTTGATTAAACTGTTGGAATCTTTTTTTTTGTGCTTGATTGCTATTATAAGAATTTTTTAACGCAACATACTCTTTTGATTGTCTGTTAAGGCCTAAATTAAAATTATCCAAAAATGTAATCTTATCAATAAACTCTGCAGTGTTTAATTCGGCAGTTAGTTAAGAAGGGCTGCTATTCGATGCACTTGTTGATGTAATTTTTCAAGCAGTATATTTCGATATATAAAACCATCTTCTTCGCTATACGGAAACATTATTTGATTATAGTCGTTTAAGAATTCGCTGATAGTTCTATAATGATCTCTGTTTTAAGATTTTTTATTTGAGCTAAAGCCGTCTTTTTACCGGATCTAGAGGTGAATGCTTTAATGAAATTAACTGAAAATGTACCCCAATCTTCAAAACCATGATCAGACAAAAACTGTGTATATTTATCTGTAAGATTAATATGAATTCTTGTTCCTAAAAATATTTTCAATTCATCAGTAAGCCATTGATTTAAATTAGCATAATATTCAAAATATTCAATGAGTTGTTTTGCCGGTTTTCCAATGCAAAACTCTGGAATCATTTTTGTATCGATTCGCTTCATTTGCTGCATGCTATCGCTAAACGATTTCGCAAAGTCTGCAAAGCTATTTGCTAAATGTTGTTGTGTTTTCAACTTCGTATCAAAATAGCTCTGGTTTTGGTTGAAACTTTTATTTTGATTTTGATTGCAAGGCATGAAAATGCCACTAGTATTTGTAGCGTTAACGTTAATAATAGTCGTAAGATTTTGAATCATTAATTTAAAGCTTTGTATCTCATCTTACATTGCTGTCCTTTCTTTGTTAGGTGTTTGTTCATTCGTTTTATTAGCGCTTCCATATCTTTCAATTTGTTCTGATCTTTTTGGTTCAATTGTTGAGCGATAGCTAAATGTTTCTTTGATTCAACGATTTCTTGTTTAAGACTTACCTCATTTGACGTCATTTTACTGAATACCAATAACTGTTGATTAGAACTTTGACCACAAAAATTTGTCAACGAAAATTCACCAAATAAGTCAAAGAAATCTATTTTTTGTTTCTGTAATTTCTGTTCGAGTGTAGTATTGATTGGTGGTATAATTTTTTGTATCTGTTTGCTCGCTATTCATGAAGTGTGTCCCAAAATTTTTGCACTGCGAAACACTGACCTACATCAGTGAAACTCTGACCTCTATAAAAACTATACATTCAAAAAAAACATGAATCCTAAGTTCATTTAACGTAAATTTTATTCTTTTGTTATATTTATAGTTAGTTGTTTACCACAATAGAAGCAACTATATTTTCCTTCTGGTCTTTGACTGTATTTTTGAAAACGCTATGGGTTTAGTAATTTTTTTATTATTGTTCATCCATTTTCTCAAAATAAACTATAGTTACAGTATTGCGTTCAAAGTAAACATCTAAACCTAGTAAACATAGAATATTACCTTAAGATAGAATGGATTTTACATAATTAAACTTAGCGGAAGATTCTAATAATAAAAAAAATTCTCTGCGAGTGATTATCTAATTATTAAGTTTTTAATTACAACAAAAATTTTAGTTATTGGAAATTTGTCATTCTGTAGCAATAATGTTTTCAAATTGTGACAAACTATTGCCCATTCAGTCTAAAATCAAGCTTGTCTTACAATCATAACCGAATTTAAATGATAAAGACAATCAAGAAGTGGACACAACAATATTTAGACAAAAGTTAATATTTTAACACATTAAAAGAATTATCTTGTTTTAAATTAGATTTTATTCATAATGGTACATATTATAGCGATGACAAATGGACTGAGCCTAAGATTACATAGTTAGTTCAAAGCTAACTGGTCATAATATGTCGAAGGATGTAGGCTTTGGCTTCTAAAATATTCTGTAGGTTCCGGCTTAGATCAGACTAGTTTTTAAAAAAACCATACTTTGGCTTTGGACTTTGGCTCGATATAGACGAAAAAGCTTTAATAAATTGTTTGCAATACTTGAAAAAAGAAACTATTATTCGAAATTTTTTTTATTAAACTTATTAACAGTTTACTGAGATTTTTGTCATTTTCGACCGGTTAGGCCGCAAATTTTTGTTGTAGGACATAGGCCTAAACTTCATTAACCTTTGAAGACTTAGCATAAGACTAACGTTTGGTTTGACCGCATCTCCTTTATCTCACCGCATTATTTCAGTGTTAGCTCTAGAATTATTCAGAAATGTTAAAAACCCTTATTTTTGGAAGTTCAAACATTTTCGTAATATTTGGAATAATGTGAAAATTTTATACGCCAACTGATAAGTTTCATATTAACTTTTTAAAAATTTTACTAAAAAATGTTAATAAAATAAAATAGAATTTTTGTTGACAAAAAAACATGTCAGTCAATAAAAATACGAAATTAGAAAACTTACAACAGAAAATAAATCGAATGAGTAAATTATTAAAACTGGATTAGTCTACCTTTAATAAACCTTTTATTTTTAGAGGTTTAAATACGTCATTTTTTAGTAAAATAACCGCCATGTGATTAAAAAATTTTGATGTGCTACTTAAGAATCAAACATCTTATAAATTTTAATAATTCAATTATCAGATTTAATTTGGATAATGTATGATATATGTTCCTATTGTTATAATAGAACAAGATTTGCAGTTTTATTTTGTCTATTTAACATTAGCCTAAATTTGTGGTAGTTTGCAATGTTTTCTTATTATTTTTTAACTAAAGATTAATTATCAAGATTTTGTCCCCCGTTTTCAGTTTGTCCCTCGTTTGCTGCTACCTTTTGTTTTCCTAAATTACAGCTTTACTTTAAAAACTGATCCCACAATTTTAACATCTCCCAATCAAATGTTATTAATTTTTAAAATTTTAATCAAATATTGTCCTCCTTTGGGATTTAAAATCTTTAAAGACCCTCTACAAATCCCCGTTTGACGCTTTGAGAAATTTTTTTCTTACACATTTTTCTACCTCTACCAAATAGAAATGGTTTTAAAAAATTCCGCTTATTTCACTCGAATAGTTTCCAACGTTAACCTTTCTCTAGCATTAGGTGGCTCTCCTTTTCAATTTGCATCGAAAAATCACAAAATCTTTAGATGTATCGAAAATAATATTTAATTTTTTATCTGACTTTAACATATATATGGACTTGAGTATTTCCGTTTGTCCGTCTGTATAGTGTGCACACTCTTATTCTAATTAAGAGATTTTGATCTTTACTTTAATAAAGGGTTTTTCCCAGTTTCTAATGTTAATAAAAGGATTTCACCAATTTCTTATGTTAAAGGGATTTTTACCTATTTCTTATTCTAATAAAGGGATTTTGATGTCATAAAAAACAAATATTAAAGTTAAAACCTGCTTTATGCTCAAACTGGTATTAAAAGTCTCAAAATATGGTTGAAATAGTTGGTCAAATATTTATATATTTAAGTTTAAAAATGCCATTTTTCATTGACAACTACGTTTGTCCAAGTGTCATATGTTAATTTATACAAATAAATATCGATATGTGGCATTGAATTCGGTAATATCGTAAAGAATCTTGATATTAGTGGCATCTGCCGCACTTCTATCATAAACAGTTTCGAAACTTCTTTTTTCCAAAAAATTAATGGTAATTGCCACATGTTTTTGTGGGATCTGCCGCACATCTATCATGATTATTTTCGAAAGATCAGTGGCATCTGCCGCACATTTAACATGAACTTTTTCGATATTTACCAGTGTTGTTTTACGAAAAATCAGTAGCAGCTGCAGCAAACGTAAGTGGCATCTGCCCCCACATTTATCATGAACATTTTCGAAATTTATCATTGTTGTTTTAGGAAAATTCAGTGGCATCTGCTGTAAACTTTTCTGAAATAAAATTAAATAGGGATATTTATTTATTCAAAGCACCTGTCACAAGAAAACAACACAATACAGAATTTGTTACATCAAAAACATTTTATAATTGTATTGTTGTAAATGTACTTCAGGGGTTGCATCACATTTTATATATTTATTCTTCATTTAAACTTTATAGAGTAAAGGTCAAGCCGTTTGGATTAAAATTAATTATTATTTAAAATGGAGAATAGAGAATTAAGGAAACAAAAGAATAAAGAAAGAATGACATTAATGAGAGCCAGTGAAGAGTATCGAAAAAAGAAATAGAAAAGAAAGCTCGTGCTCGACAACAACCGGATAGAAAACAAATTGAACAGGAAAAAGACGTAATTGCGCATAAAGTTGCACGCCAAGATTTGGTTAAGAGACGCGTTGAACAAGAAATAGATGCTGTTGCTAATCAAATTGCACGCAAAGATCAAAAAAGGAGGCGCAATGAATAGGAACGAAATACTAGTGAGAATAGAATAGCTAAATTGAGTTTAGATGGAAATATTGGATTCGAACATCTTCGTCAACAATATGAAGCTCATATTAAAAATGGGCCTACTGTTATGTCACAGCTGCAATGGTTTATTGTTTTCATCGTCAGTAACTGTTTCAAGCTCCAGGAGACTTTCGGAGAAAGGATTATGTCACGAGTTCTTGCAAGTTGTTTGCTCATCAATGTCATCAGAAGTTAAGCTTTGCCACACGTGCCACAGGGATAAAGTTCAGAATCGAACACAAACGCTTTGTGTGAAAAATGGTTTTTACTATAATAACATACCGAATGAGCTACAAAATCTTACAACACTTGAAGAACGAATGGTATTACCGCGGTTACCATTTATGCAAATAAGGCCACATGGATTCGACAAACAATATGGTCTACAAGGAAATGTAGTTAACGTGCTAATATCTGTCGAAACATCAGTACAAATACTACAACGATCATTTGACAACACCCACACTGTTCAGATTAAACTGAAGCGAAAAATGATTTACAAGTCATATTATAAGTTTGAATCTGTAAGACAATCAGTCATTTACAATGCGGCAAAATATTCGATTTCAACGCTTTTATACATACAAGAAAATATCACAATCGGAACAAATAATTTTGCATTTACGGAAAATCGACGAAACCAATCAATTACAGCTGGTCAACTTTTAAACAATGAATTTGTGGATTAAATTCGTAAGGTTGATGACGGTTACAAATTTCTCAAATTCGAACGCTCATCTCCAGTTAACTGACAAGAACGTAAACGTGAAGTGTTGGCAATGATTCGTCAGCTTGTTCTTCTAACACTATTTGTCACATTTTCAGCAGCTAAAACCAAATAGGTTGAATTAATTGTCATACTTATGAAAACTGTTAAACGTGTTAATATCAGTGAAGAAGAAGCAGCAAAAATGGATTATAAACAAAAATGCGAGCTAATTGGAAGAGATCCAGTTACCTGTGCACGATATTTTGATAAACGCATTAGAGAACTATTTCGAGTTCTCGAACATTCTAAAGGACCATTCATGAATAATCCAATTGTTGATTCATACATTCGCGTTGAGTTTCAACATCGAGGAAGTCCGCACGTTAATTGTTTACTTTGGATGAAAGACCCGCCAATTTACCAAAATTAGTTCTGTTATTGGATCAGTCTTTTGTTGTTTGGGACCAGTCATTGGGGTTTATTGTCAGTCGGGTGGTTATCGGAATAAATCAGGTTGGGTTCGGGATCAGTCGGACTGTGTTTGGGATCAGTCGGTTGGTCGGGATCAATCGGTTAGGGTTTGGGACCAGTCGGGTTGGGTTTGAAACCAGTTTAGTGGTTATCGGAATAAATCGGGTGGGATTCGTTAACAGTCGGGTGGGGATTCGGACCCATTCTGGTAGGGATTTGGATCAGTAGGATGGATATCAGGATCAGTTGGGGTTCGAATTATTCAGTAATATTCTTAGAAAAGTTTGTTATCGATTGCATCCCAGCAACTGCTAACTCTTAAGCTAACTTAGTATACAGCACGCCATTGTTATCCAATGAATCGGTACATACACCAAATTCTACTGAACTCCGGAGAGTCATTGGAACTTTGCCATCTGCGCGATAGGTTATTGTACTGGCTGTAACCTTTGTCTGGGGTACAGGAAATAAAAGTCTTTACAGATAATCATATCTTATGTACAAGGAACATATATTTTTGTAGTAAGTCCAGTAGCTATTTCACTGAGCTATCAACTACTTAGATAAATATGTTATTTTTCTATTTATGTTTAAAATGAATGTATAGTTGGTTAAGTTCAAGTTCGATTTGGGTCAAGTCTGGATATAAAATAGTTGGTGAACATAAACCTTTGGTCGCCCGCCGAACTACTGGCTTAAATTCTAGTATAGAATATATATAATAGAAAACGAATAGCAATTTAAATTAAAATCTCTTTTATCGTAAACTTTGTGATGTATCGAAAACAATTACTATTGCTTTGAAAAATCGGTTTAAGCCGAACAAGTTTTAAGTGTTAAAATCCAATAAAGCAGTTATATGCTTTTAGTAAGTTTTAATAATATTTTAAAAGATAAATATTTTAACGGATAACTCTAAAAAAACCTAATAATAACCATTTCAACCGATTTTCATGAGGTAAATTCTAAATTTGTTGTTTAATGCTTTTCATTGATAGAACAATTAAGTTAAACTATTACGCTAAAACAACAAAACTGCATTAAATAAATTTAAAACCCAAATAGAAAAAATCATGATTTACTTAAAAATAGAGCTCATTCGAACAGAATTGCGCATTACGCTACTTTGGTGTCTGCCCAAATGAAACGTTATTTTTTTATTTACAAAAGTTTTCTACTTGAAAATAAACCCAGTTTTACTCAATAAAACATTCAAATATATAACGTTATAAAATATAATTCATTTATATAACTTTTGCATATACCGAAAAGTTTAATGGATATCGACTATATTTCTAACCAATAACCGAATGAAATTTTTTAATTTTTCTGAACAAATGGCATTTCATAGCCCTAATAATCACTAAGGATGCGAAAATAGTTAGAAAAATAGTTAATTATTAGTTAGAATTAATCGGTCATAGTTAGAAAAAAGTTAGAAAAAATCTATCGTTTTTACTTCAGAAATTTTCAAAAACTGTAGGTCATGCAAAAAACTAAACGGATTTAAACGGCAATATTTTGTGCCTAAAACATTTTTCGAAAAATTTTTTAAAATATTTATTAAATTAAACCCCGAAAACATTACCCCTCCAAAAACTTATCTGATTTAAGCGACAATTTTCTCCATTCTACTCCAATTTGTCTAATTTTGCAAATATTTTGAATTAGTTAGAAATAAAATAAAATAGTTAGATATTTTTAAAATAGTTAGAATAGTTAGATAAAAATAACTTATTTTGAATTATTTAAGTTATATAACAACTATATATTAGTTATCAATATGTTTTGAATGATTTTTAAGAATAGTTAATTAACTATTTTCGCATCCCTAATAATCACAAACGTTATAAATAAAGTTCTCTTGACCTATTAAACTACACATAATAAAGATTTAATTAATAAGATTATTACGTACCCGTTTATCAAGTGATGTAAATTATTTATTATATGTTTATAAACATAGTTTAATTTTCCATCAAAAATTGAGTTGGAATTATTAATATACCGGTACATGAAATAGGGGAATGTTTCAAACCTCAAAAATATAAAACCATAGGCTTTAATGAGGCATTTTAAGATTTAAGATATTATAGGGAAGTAAACAATTAAAGAAAAGTCATTAATGTTTTATTAAGCCAACTCGCCAGTGAAACTTTAACTCAACTAAAGTAAAGAATAAATGAAGCGTACCATTAATAAAACTATAAAAGACTAAACTATAATATAAAGAATTTCGACTTTATATAAATATAGGTTCCCAATTGAAAATGTATTGTTGTATGTAAACATCGATATTATTGTAACTCACAAATATGTGTAAACTAATTTAATTAAATCTGGTAGCAAAGTCAATTTTAAGCCATGTTATTGTAAATAAAGCACACATCAAATATTTCATTTCAGCACTTATCTTATAATTAAAATATTCAATTTCTATATCCTGATGATAGTTTATGGAAATCATACCAAGTTTACATCCCTATACTAAATAAGATAAAAATAACGAAAGTCTGATTCATCTATTATTAGAAAATTATTTTATTAATAATGCTTATTTTCATGAAATGATAACATACATTTATCGGGTTTTTATTGTTGACATACAAAGTAAAAAATGTATTTTTGTTTTTCCTAATAAGGTTTATCTTGTTTTGCCATCAATACAACTGTAAACCACTTTTAGCCTTTTTAATCAATTATGTCACAGAAAAAACACTCTTTTTGTCAACAGATAATTATATTAATTTTTTAATTATTACATAATAATAGTAATTAAATTGATTGCAAATCATACTTAAACCTATTGATTGAATATAAAAGTTTATTGTTAAATAGTTATACAAAAAATTAACAAAATTTATCATTTATTTAATTAAAAAATAGTTAATAATATTTAAGTTAATATTTTAAACGTGTCCAATTTTAGTATAGTATGACTTTTATAAGTTATTATACAGTATACCATAACTTGTATTTAATGTTTATTGTTTTTTACAATGTTTGGCATATTCTGAATATTGAGAGCTAATTTAAGTATTTGGACAAACAAATAAAGCGATAAAAACACTTCTGTTTAGCATAAAAAATTAATAGCTTAACAGTAAAAACATGAATCAAAATATAATAAATGCGAGATTCTGGGAAACTTTTCTAATAGGAATATAAACTTATCAACTTATCGCATGTTTATACTCAAACTGAAAGTTTCACTTGTTTTTGTGCGGTAATATAAAAAATAGATTGCTTACGATTAGTACTACTATTGCTACAGTTGTTACTATCGGTCTGCCCACTGCTTGATCTCTTCGAGAAAGTATTGTAGCGAATAGTAGTAATACACGGCACACAACAGAAAACATATTTGGCTGCGTTGCGAAAATCATTGTTAAGCCAACAGTAGATGAAAGGATTTAGCGAACATGAATTAATTGCTAACCAATAAAATAGCATATAAACCAATGATGAATTGCATGAAGTAGGAAATAGTGGTGTCACATAAAAGTCTATAAAATGTATTGTATGAACGGGTAGCCAACTAAGCGTGAATGCTATCACAACAATCACTAACATTTTGATTGTTCTTCTTTTCGAGTTTGTCTGATGAAATACTTGAGTTGCCGTCATTTCGCCCACATTTCGATTCCAGATTGTTTTGCAGATAAAAAAATACAAAACTCCAGTTATAGATAGTGGCACCAAATACTGGGTTAGTATAAGTAAAGCGACGCGTATTTTTCGAAATTGAAAATTGAAACTGGACTCTTGAAGTTTGAGTACGATTCGACATCCAATCAAAGCTTTCGATCCCCAGTAGTCGGACACTCGCATCGAGAATGTAGTGGTAGCGGTGAAAGCTGCGCCACCCAACCAAATAATCACTATTGGTATTAAAGGTTTGATTCTTTTTTTCAGCGGATACTTAACTATACGAAATCTGTCGAAAGCAATCACTGTCATTGTAAACGTGGAAACGTAATATGACTGTATTTGAATTGACTTTGTTGAAGCACATAATCTTTCGGCCACAGTTGGACTCTCGTTCAAAAAATTGCTGGCACAGAAAACCCATTGACCGGGAATTGTGATCGCGCCTATTATATCACTTATGGCCATATTCAACATTAACACGTATGTGATGTTTCGCATCTTTTTTGACATGAAGATCACTTTGCACACCAATATATTACCGATTAATGCAACAAATGTAGTGATTAGATAAAGGAGTAAAACAATCACTCCATGTATCAATTCTTTGTCAATTATGCTAACGTTTACGTCAGACACAAAACTATTGTTAAAAGAAGAGAAATTTTGTTTTGAGGCTAAAACTATTGTTTCGTTTGTTGAATTAAGATACACTTCCGCAAGAGATGACGATTCCATTTTAATCACATGAAAAATACTCAAAGTTTTAAGTATTAAATTGCGAAAAGATAGATATTCTACAGATCTTGGAAACTCGATTATAACTGAACTCTACATTTTTAATAAAAATGTTATAACGTTATAAGGTTTATTCATACACGTGGATAAAGTAAATCTTCTGCATTATATGCCATAAATTCATATATAACAAGTTCAAAATATTCACAACTCAAGTTCATCGCCAATATGTAAACATAGATATTTACTTCTAAAAACTATTCTTATCCAATGTTAGTAAAAAACTTCAGAACAGTAAAAGCTAATGATAGTTTATACAGAAAGCTGTGTGCAAGCTTTCCTATTTCTCTTCAAACTTCAGTTAACTGAGCACACAGTAAAATATATTGCTAATCATTTCATAGCAACCACATAAAAAATCACTAATAGTATGCTTTTGTTGATGCAATTGAACATTTCCAATGTTGCGTTAAGCGAACGCAAAGTTCTAATTAGCAACACATTTAAATTGGTTGTTTATTTAACTAAATTGAAAATATAATCAACGCACACAAAACTAACATTTACTGTAAACGGTCCGTTACACACATCTCATTTTTTTGAAAGTTATTATCGTAATGTAAAATATTACGTAATATAATAAAATATTTTCTAACTAAACATTTTTTGAATTATAAAATAATTGAACAAAAACTTTTTATAAATGACATTAAATACAATTGTTTAAAATTTTTTTCAATAGAATATATGCCATTAAATCAAGTGTGGATTAGAAAATATACAAAATATATAATAATTGATTAATAATTGTATTGTATATGTACGCGAAAATAGTTATTGTATAAGAATTTCATTGAAATAATTATCTAAATGTCGCGACTATAAAGTTAAATATGAAATAAACGATGCTGAGAAGGGTGGCTTTACAGTGTTTACACACGTATTGTCGTACACTCAATGTACAGTAACAAAAAGTGTATGTTCCGTAAACAAAATAGTTAACTCATTAATTTGTTATCGTTTACTAAACTTTATTTATTATTGTTATCTCTATAAAACACCTTCATTTTTGTGAGAAATGCTAATATTATTCAACTTATTATTTACTTTTAAATATGGTATATTCTTATATGCGACTTCACATGTCACAAAATTAATTACTTTTTAGTTCACTTTATAAAAGTCAATTATTAGATTTGGGATGTCTGTTTGATAGTCTGTCAGTAGACGTTTATGTTAATAATTAGATTTTTCGGGTAAAAACAGCCAAAATCGGGTTATTATTGGCGGTACGAATCTCACTAAATAAACTAAAGTCAAGTAACTATATTGTATTTGTTTTGCGTCTGTCACTAGCAACAGATAAGATGTTCACTCGTCGACGTATGAACAAAGACTTAATTTAAATTGTTGAAACACTCACTGAAGTAATTTACTACTATTTTAAACCATAAAAATTTTAGCAAAACAATACAAAGTAAAAGTCTTGTTTGTTTAAAAAAATACAAAAATGTTAGGCTACAATAGAATTAATAATTTAATCTAAAAGCAAATAATTTCTAACTCACATAATTTTGTTTAGTTTTTTGAAGTAAATTAAGATAAAAGTGAGTGCTTATGAATGTTTGTTCATGTTTATACTTAAATTTATAAAAATTATTTAACAATTATATTTGATTTTTAATTTTGATTAGAAAAAATATCATTATATTGGACTAAAATTGCCAGCAAAAGCAACATAACAACTTCATAATTTGCTTAATGTACTCATTCATCCCCATATAAATGAACTCTCTATTCCAGGAAGCTGTAATATTAAATTAATTAATAATACAAAAATAACTTTTCCGTCTCCTCTCTCTCTCTCCCACTGTGGCATATGCCGGTTTTTGACAAAAAAAAATAGTAATTTCGATACTCAAAATGGAAAAAATTACCGAAATAGTAAATGGGAAAAATTTGGCTAAAATAACAAAAATTAATGAATAATAAATGTGGCATATGCCGCTATTTCCAGTAAAAAATGGATTTATAATCTCAGAAATGTCTCAAAATCTAGTCAACATAGGGG
>JAQIXJ010000996.1:0-24727 GCA_034700185.1 Phthiracarus laevigatus | reverse complement strand
TTTCAACAAAAAGCGGCATATGCCACTCAATTTTCAGCCTAAATTTTGGCTATTTTTATCAGATTCTTGCCTATTTCGACACAATTTTGTCATTTTTGACCACTTAAAAGCCAATTTTGAGCATACTTTTTGTATTTTTGACCGTTATTTTGTCCTTTTTGACAAATAAAATCCCTTATTTAGCTTAAGAAAAAGATGAAAATCCCTTTATTAAAGTAAGAAGTTGTTAAAATCCCTTTATTAGAGTAAAGATCAAAATCCCTTTATTAAAGTAAGAGTGTGCACAGACAGACGGACGGACAGACAGACAGACGGACATACCCAAATCCATATATCTGACAAATTTTGCAAAGTCAGATAAAAAATAGTAATCTGGTAATTGATTAAAATCAGCTAAAAAGTCATAAAAATACTGGCATTCTTTTCAATGCAACAATGGGTGCGCGCAATTATAGGTATTCGATTATTTCCAAACTATGCTAAATTAATATGAGGGCAAATTTCGGGCTCTAACATAACCACTTTAGAATTTGGATACTATATAATAACCGTACTCCGAAACAAACGAATTACTTTATATGTTACATCATAAAATAATCTAACATTGATAAATAATTTATCACCTATTTTTAAAAAAATGTGTGAATAAATTCAGTTATAGTTTATTAAATGTGGAGTTAGTTTGAAGATTTGATTCGCAATTTAAAGCTTATTTAATTTATAATATTTTAAATCAATTACGAGAATATAATTGAAAATATGAGTGATTAAAAAAATTAATTAATGAATTTTTCGATTAGAAATAAATATATATAAGCATTTAATAGTTGTAATTAGCGTTAATAAGATTTAATGAGAAAATAATATCAGAAGAAATTTGTACACGTAATGCGTTATTAATGCTAACATTTGCTAAAACATGTGACTAAAAATGAATGTTTACAAAATGTGCTTTAAATGTGCAAAAAAAAACTAAAATATTAATATATAGAGATAGTTTCGGTCATTAATATTTGTAATATGCTCGTACACATAAAACATATCGCTGTATTGCGCAATAGCAGTAACAGTAGTGCGTGCGTGCTATGCGTGTAATGTCCGAATCGAACGCTAACCCCAAACAACAGTGCATCTATAAATAATATAGTTGGACGTATTATATGTACGTATGTATGTATGATTCATAAAATGGCGCGCATTCACATTTAGTTGACGCACACAACACTAACACCAAATATATCGAAACGAAGATATAATATACTGATTAGAAATTGGTATTAGTACGCAATAACTAGTTAACTGTACTGTGTTTTTCATCTAATTATAATTAAAGCTGAATCGATTGAAAGGTAAGAATGTTTAAACGTTGTTTTGATTGTTCAATATAATAGGAATGGTTGAGTTGTTATCATAATACCAATGCTATGCTATATAGTAAACCATATAAACGTTATAACGTTGTGTGTGTGGCGCGAGTGTATGTGTGTGTGTGTGCCATAGTGTTGTTCACTATAGCTATGTAATAGTAGTGTACTGTATATGTTTCACTGCTATGTGCGCATATCATTGGTCATTATTTGCTTCGCTTTAAATGTGCGAAAAACTGTTAAACTGTTTTAGGGTTACTGGCCTTACATTAGATTTGAATGGTAGGCTATAATACCAAATAATAGTTTTGTTATAATTGGTCCCAAATAAAAGTATTTTATGATTTTTAGTTATCGAATGTTATTTAACTTATATTTAGTTAGTATTAGCGAAAACAACACAACACAATACACAGTAACACTATAACTATAACTATAGTACACGTATAGACGTATTTATTATGGTATATTCTCATTCTGGTATCTCTATCTCTATCGCTATCTGTTCTCTCCATTTTCATAAATATTTGGTACAGTACTGCTAAACAACTAATACTCTATATTGAGTCCTTGAAAGTGTGAGGCCTTCGTTCGTTCAGCAATTATTTATCTCATTCTCTGTTTCAGTTATACTCTCTCAGTTGTCTCTCTCTCTCTCTCATACTTTGAACTGAAGTGAGTGGACCCTGAAAACTGTAGGAGTGTTGGCATTCAGTGGAAGGCGCGCATAACAGAGAGCACAGCACAGTGTACTCCACTGCTCACTTCTCCCCTCAATATTGCATTTGCCATCGCTTTTGCCCAACTATTGCTTTTGTTTGGTGTTTTCTGTTTAGTATTGGTGTTAGTGTTTGTGATGTACGGATGTGTGTGTGTGTGATATTTGGTGATTATGGTGATGGTGTGCTCTGCTGTGCTATGTGTGTGTGGATGGCATTACTGCCATGTGGTTGTGGACACGCATTGCAGTGGCACTGCAATGCTTGTTTGTGCCCAACACTGCACAACACTCCACATTGTAAGCAATTCGCGCCATTATTTTCATTGTTAGTAATCATCCATACATGTATAATATAATATTAATACGTATTTTGTATTTAATTTCAGTGATTGACTGATTTTTGAATTAGTTTTAAATGAATACCGAAATGACTGTGTATGGGATATCATCAAAGGATACGATCGCTAATATCAATAATAGACTCAATAATGGTGTGAGTGATGGACAGTCTCTCACTATTAACGACTCTAACTCCAACTCTAACGCTCAAACATCCAATGCTTCCAATATATCAATTAATAATAATATATTGAATGATCCGAATTGGAGTCCAAATAATGGAAGTAATAGTAATGAGGTTAATGTTAACGATTCGTTCATAAATCCTGATGAAGCTCTTCAGCCAATCGAAAGACTGGAGAAATACTGTTCCAGTGAAATCATTTTCCACAGGTATTAAACCATATTTTATTGTTATTTAAAGTGCATTTACTATGAATTGTTATCATTTGATTGGTTAGTTATTTGAAACTGTTTTACCTTCAAATTCATTGAAGCGCTTAAAAAGCAGTTACGATTCACATGTTTATGAATGAAATACGTTATGTAATATTATGCGATGCTATTTCATTGCAAACAATCCCTTTTATATAGAATAGAGTGCATCGCTTTATTAAATACTCTAAGTTATTATGATTATTGTAACGGATTTACTGTTTATCGATATTAGTGTTTACATTCCGAAAATATTTCATATTTACCACCAGATAACGTATTTGTACGCTAACTTTTAGTGAACTTTATTCTATGCATTATATTGTATTAGTGGCGCGTTAACCATCAAATCCATCTAAACTAACAAAAACAACGTCCAAACCAACTAATAATAAATATTTCAATAACCAACTCATTTCCCACTTTTCTATGATTTGTTAAACATTTAATTGAGTTTCCAGTTAGGGATTGTTCAATAATAAAAAAGCGAATTATGTACAAATGTTCGCTTTAAATTGAAAAAGTACTTCAAATTTTAATTAATTTAAATTTTTAGAAAAATACTTATGATTGTTTTTAAGATTTCGGTGCAGAGTGTACTGTAAAAGTTGTTGTCGATGCTCTCTATTCCCCACCAGTGAAAAAAAAACAATTCCAGTCTTGTTATACAGTATGATTTTTATTTAAGGATACATTGGAACTCAAAAAAAACACCGATAAAACTTAATTTTAAACTTTTAATTACAGTAAATGTGGGAAAACCTGATGTTTGACCCTTCAACCAATGAAAAGTTAACCCTATGTATCCTGATATAAAAATCATGCTGTATTATAAATAGTACCCATTATGACTAAATATTATTGTTTTTAATTTTTTAACATTTTGTGTATAAATTTTTGGCTGATTTATACCAGCTTTAATCGGTAATATACCGTGCATTTAAAATAAAACCTGAGTGTGACGTTATATTTTTATATGTAAAACAAAGGGGGAATGTGACGTCACACTCAGGTTTTATTTTAAATGCACGGTATAAACTGATTTCGAAAATGATTACTGTATTAGTATTATTGGTTAAATTTTTTTATAGTCCATAGCAATAATAATAATATAAGCATTCGTGTGACATATCCTAAAAATTTTTGAGACTTGTTATTCTCGGAAAAATTGTTTTTAGTTTTTCATAAAATGCCAAAAGTTGTGATATAGTTTTCCCTTGGTTTGAAGAAATTAAAGTAAAGGGTGTGCACTATAACTGGGAGGAGAGATGTTTGTTGAAGTTTTGTAAAATTTTAACCCTTAAATTCCAATGAACACTCACTCACTCAACCGCCGGTGTGTCAAACACTTTGATGATTGCCGGGTGCATCAAATTTTATCCAAAACTTTCATCGAAATTAGCCATTTATTTTTTGGGGTGAAAAAAAGTCGATCTGTGGGCCAATAAAATTTATTGTTATACATTTTAAAAATAATTATAGACCATTTAATTATGTTCTATTTAAGTAAATTTTTGTTTGTTCCGAATCAGCAAAGAATTTAACGATGGAATTTTTAAATTTGAAATTTTTATTTAGTTTAAAACGTTATTTGGGGTCAACCCCTCACATGGGTTAAAATGTTTGATAAAAAGTTTGACCTCTTGCCCTAAATAAAAGGATGAATTATCATTATAATTCAATTTTTATAAATAAATTAACACTAGTTATTTTGAAAAAAACACAGATTCCGTTTGTGGTAAATTACGTTATATTATTAGTTCGTATTTAAATCTTCGTACTTTATTTTCTTTATTTCGGATATAGTATTGATTCGTATCAATTTATCACACTTAAATTTTCTAAGTTTCGGGTATTAATTCCGCAAACCCTTATTATAATTGTTAATGATTTCTTTGAGCTGAAAAATATTCGATAGAATCTTTTGGAAAATTTCTAAAATTAGGTAAATTAATAAAATATTAAATATTTAAAACATATTGATAAAAGTTTAAGAAATTCTATTACTGTATTACTTTTGGGATGAAAACTACGTATGAAATATTAAATCTTAATTTTGGCATTCCTTCTTCATTTGACACATGCCTTAAATCAAGTGTTGTTTTAAACTTTTTTCTGACAATCTTATTCCAATTCAACCTAATTTTATTGTTCGACCCATTAATCATTTAAACTGTTTAGCATTTAAGATTAGTTTTAATTTTCGCCCAATAATTAATCAGCTTTAGATAGCTTTACTTTGAACCTTTTTAATTGCGCACTTTTTTATGATTATTAAATTGCAGTGAAATAATTGCAATAGTTTTAAAGGTAAACAGTTAGACATGAATAATGTTTACGTCATATGTTTATATGGAAATTGATGTTTGATGAGCGCGGCAAACATAATAAGATAATTTGTTAAGTTTGAAATGTGGTTTTAATGATGAGGACACGTTGATTGGGGCAACACTGCGAACACCCCTTCCGGGCATCGCATTCCGACACATTCTTTTAAAAAGAAGGAAATGTTGAAATTGGACAGCAAAACAGCACCAAAAACCTGTGTTTATGTGGTGAATGGCGCGCATATAAACAGCACACACATAGCATAGCACAGCACAGCACAACATAGCGTTCACCAATCGCTACAATTTTCCATTGAAAATGTACAGTATAGCGTATAGCGCTAACACATCACAAGTCATTTGATTCTTTGATTTGCCAGTTGCTGCTGTTTTGGCCAAATTCCAATACTTACGACACGACATACACATTTTCTCCTTATCCCAAACCCACTAAATATTAACTAACAAGTAAGCAAAAGCGGATGCGTTTACATTTAGTACAGCTCTTGCTGCTCGCCTCGCATAGTACTGTATAACTAACATACATGGATAAGTTTAAACTTTATATATGAACATCTTTGTGTGATGCTTTGCTCTGCTCTGATGTGCTCTCAGGGCGGGAGACAAACAAAGTTTCCATCAATAACCTCAACGCAATGCTATGCTTTCTATTTCAATCAATGCCAACATTTAATTCGTGTCCAATAGTTTTCTAAATAACTCCATATATCAATGTTTATCTAAATTATCGTTTTTATCTCAAATATTAACTTATATCAATAATATTTGAATACAGTTCTCTGATTGGTTAATCTAATTATATTAATTACGTTTATGCTCAACATTTTAAATGACGATTCGCTTTCAACTAATAATATATGTTGAGCTTTTTTTGCTTAAACACTTGCGTTTTAAAAGTTGCGAGACAAATGTTTACTGCTTCTCGCAAGTATTGGTTTTGAGGCAATTGAACTGCACTGAACTGAGCGGAAGCATCCATCATCACTGGCGGGAACGTTATAAGGAAAGGATGGCACATCTGCCTAAATCCTACTGTCCCGCCATTATCGCCCATGTTTTTTATAGTTCGCGCACACATTCTTCTAACGTGATTATATTTTTTGTTTCAACACACACACACTATTAATTAATAACATAATATTTATTATGTAAATCTCTTAATTTGTGTTGTTTCCTATTATTTTTATAGACAAGTCGTTGCGCGAAGTATATTGGAAACGTTAAGTGATATTCAACAAAATGATATTCAAAGAGTAATGGGTGTTATTTCTAGATTAGCATCAGATACAGGTATAGTTCTTTGTTTATTTGTATTTTAAATTAATAAAATCCAGCCATTCATTCATTCAAAGAAGCAATAATATTTTAATGATTATAAAGAGGATAATGACTGATAAAAAACTAGTATTTATTGCACGTGACTTATTAATTATAATTGTGTTTAAATTGTTTTTTTAGAGCCAAGTATTAGAGCAGAATTGGTGGAACAAATACCTCACATTTCGGCTTATTGTGTAAACCAAATCGTTGTTTTTCCAAATTTAGTGCCTCATTATATTTTACCAATTTTGGAACAATTTTTAACTGATAGCAACAGCCAAGTAATTATTTTACATTAGTTATTCAAATTTTTTAAGATTAAAATTTTTATATAGGTTAGGAAAATGACACAAAATGCATTTGTGTTAATGTTAGAACAAGGCCTCATTAAAAATGGTTTGTGTTAATTGAATACTTTATTTTTTCACTAAAAATTTGTTTTTTCCCAAGATTTTCTTGAAAATCAGATTTGTCCTCTTTTGATACAATTAACTGATTTTTCTAATCTCGACGATTATCGCATGGAAGCTGTTGGTGTGAGTCATAATTCTAGTTAATTTTTGATTAAAATTAATTTATGGCATAATATTTATTTGGGTTTTTCAAGTATACTCATGTCGAGAAAATTGTTTCTAGAGATGGGCGCGAATCGACAAATTTCGATTCGCACCTCACATACATACCTAATGTTAGTTTAAAGACGTAGATTTGAGAAATACTTTCCAATTTCATCTATCGATTAACTCGTTTATTTGTTTTTCCTATTTGTAATCTTATGTGCCGTTTATCGAGACAATTATTATAACGTATTATCGCACAATATTCGAACATTCGAGTAAGGAGTTTGGGTGAATTGAAAAAACATGTTAATCGAACGTTCGAGTAAAGTGAATTTTTTTATTTATGCCAATTTTATAACAAATAAGCTTATGTTTGTTTCAGTCATTATATTAAATTTTCTTAGTATAACATCATAAAACTGGTGTTAGTAAGCTATTTATGTCATATAAAAATTGATGCCTTACTCGCACGTTCGAGAAAAATGAATTTTGGGGTAAAAATTCATCCATATTCGCCATACTCTAACGTTCGGGTATAGTGCGATAATACGTTATGATAAATAAGTAATAAATTAACAATTTAGTAATTCGATGTCAAAATGTTTAAATTTGAGATTTATATCTTCTAACAAATGCCATGATTTACTTCTATAATTTAAGTTTACTTTTAACATAGCTAATTGTAATAACTACCATATATGTATGATGTAATTTGTTTTGACATTTTTAATTTAAAATATATTAATCATTTGTTTGTAGCACAACATTTGATAAAATGGTTAGCGCCCATCTCTACTTTTATTTCTATTAAACAGATTATAGATATCACATCACATTTTCTTTTATTTATTTAAATTGTGAATATGATGATTAATTGACCGCATATAGCATACCATACCATATCGCACTTACTCTAATGTTAGCGTTCACTGATAAGTAAAGTATTGCTTTGCTGTTATAATAACTTGATTGTAACTCTTTGTTTCTATCAAACTCTATTTTCGTTTATATTTAAACTAAAATATAGTTGGCCTTTATTTCATGAAAGACATGGGTAGTGAGATGTAATAGATGTCAATCATCTCACTACCTTGTCTTTGACGCAATGAAGAGTCATTGTTAACAGTTATTTCTATTACAAACAACTAAGATGTGACATATTCATAGTCATCAAAGGGGCTGATGAAATGTTTTTTAAAAGCCATATCACAGCCACCTTTGATGATCTAAGAGTGTGTATTATGCCACGCATTCAATCTGATTTAATTAAATATAGTTGAGTGTCATATCGTGCAAGTTGGTAGTGATCTGTTGGATTTGAATCATATCACAGCCTACTTGACACGACATGATTCGCACAATTATGCGTGAAATTAAAATCTATGGTAATTAATAAATTCGTTATTTTCTTCGCATTTTTTTTGGGTAATTCGACTCACGAAGTGGTTGTGATGTGTCGCATAAGAAGTCGTATCACAGCCAGCTTTGATGAGTTTAGTTATCCAAATAATTCTACTTCTTTTGTAATTCTTGATCCAAAATTTGTTCCGTTTGTGATTTTACTAATTTTTAATTTAATAAACAAATGGCATTGAAATAGATATAAATTTCAAATTAAGAATGGCATTGATTTCCACTCGTCAAAGTAGCAGTGATGTGTTGCATCAAATCTTTTCATATCACAGCCGCTTTGATTAGTGGAAATGTTGCTTTGTAAGTAAATACTCTATTGTAATATAACAAACAGTTGCTTTTGTTCTCTTTAATTCATATTATTTAACAAAAAAAAGAAGATAAAAATTGTTAAATTTTTATAACTTAAAGTTAACTTTTACTGCTTTCATTTCTTGCTGTTTTTATCTTGAGATAGAGATTTCACGTGCTTTCTAATAATGTGTAAAATTTGCCATAAATTGCTTGATTCTTAGTTAGCATTCGACAGATATATTTGCATAATACTTTAAAATATCGACTTATTGTGATACTTTCAAATTTTTTAACCCCGTTTATTTGATTTATTTTGCTATTTAATAGATGATGAGCAAAATCGTGAGGTTTATGGGTAGAGAATTGACAGAAAAGTTGCTTCTGAATGCATTTTGTCGTCTTTGTTCGGATGTAAGCTTTCACGTGCGAAGAGTTTGTGCCGCACATTTTGGGGACTTCTGTACTGTTGTTGGTCAAGATTTAACGGAAAATATTTTGGTTAATATTTATTAATATACTATTAATTAATTTAGTAACAACGGTTATTGTTAATTAATTTGTTAGCTGCCATATTTTCGGCGTTTATGCAAAGACAGCATATGGGGTGTTCGTAAGAGTTGTGCCGATGTTTTCGTTCCTATTTCTCTGGTTGTTTCCAATAAAGTTCGTCACGAAATACTTTCGCCTGTGTTTGTCAGTCTACTCTGTGATGGCTCTCGTTGGGTATGTTATTCAGTTAATTGGCTATCTATGGAATTTAACGTTGCTTCCTATAAAATATAGGTAAAAACTGCCGCATTTCAAACTTTAGGGCCATTTATATCAACTTTTGCTGATTCAAGTAAAACTGGACTTTATTATGACGAAAATGGTACGATTGTGATCGAAGATCATACAAGTAATGATAGTGGTTTTAGTGGTGGAACCAAATCAAATGCCGAGTCCCCAACAGAAATTGATGAGGATATAGAAGACGTATCGGTCTTACAACACAATTTTGACGATTTAGCGCTTAACAATAATTCTCATCAAATTAATACGACTGATAATAATAAAGAAATCGATAGCAATGTTCAATTTAGTCAATTCTTATACTGGAAAATTCCTATCTCTGATCTTTCCTTCGATATTGATCTAAAGGAAGAATTAAATGTAGAGCGAAATAATGGTAACCTTAAGGAATCTGTTATTGAATCTAATAATATCGAAGATTTGCGATCAGAAGAACACATTTTTAATTCTGATGACTGTAAGAATATTAATTTAGATGAACTGATCGATGATGAGAACAGAGGGGATAAGATCGCTGATAGTAATGCTAATAACTTAAATGCATTGAGTTTGTATTCAGAAGAAGTGGACAATCATTTTAATTTTCGAACATTTATTTCAACATCTTCGTCGTCTATTCAGGAACGTTTATTGAATTATTCTAAAAAGTCGGACAGCGATGAGTTTATGTCATTGGATGAGTTGAAAACAATGCCGTTTGGATACAATAATGCGTTTCAATATAGGAGGCCGTCGTTTACGCAAGATATTATTCCAAATGATCTGCTGGAGCATTACTTATCGATGACCAATCCTATACATTATCAAACAATAGATCCAGATTTGAGTCATCATTGCGCGTATAGTTTGCCAGCGGTTGCGTTAACATTAGGTCGTCAGAACTGGTGTTGTCTCAGAGAAACCTATGAACTATTGGCCGCAGAAATGCAATGGAAAGTTCGATGGACATTAGCGTCTTCGTTGCATCAAATGTCTCTTATTTTAGGAACTGATTTAACTACAAGGGATCTTTTACCAATATTTTTAAGTTTTATGAAAGATTTGGATGAAGTTCGGTTTGGAATATTGCAAAATTTAGCTCGATTTTTAAAGTTATTGCTCCGTACCCAACAACAGGGCATTTTACCCAAAATTTCTGAATTTTTAAAGATGGATAATAATAGAAATTGGAGATTCCGCTACACGTTGGCCGAACAATTAATTGAAATCTCCAACTTATACACTCCTCTTGAGATTAAGGAATATTTATTGCCTATTGGTTTAGTTCTTCTCGTTGATAAAGGTATTTATTTCACTTTATTTGGTTTCATTGTGATTTGTTATTCTCGTATGTTTTTCAAACAGTTTCAGAAGTGAGGTTAATTGCAATAAGTGTTATTTCGGTGTTTATTAAATTAATTTTTCAATCGCAAAACAACGTAATACAAAGTAACAATAATGTGATGGATATAATTCATGAATTGAATGCACATTTCGCGAACTCTTCCAAATGGATTCATAGGAAGACTTATATTATTCTTTGTGTAAAGTTAATCGAAGATAACGCTCTGCCATATCCGTTATATATTGATAGTATGCTCGACCATTTGCTCAATATGTCCACCGATCAGGTCCCAAATATTAGATTAGTGTTGGCTCGTTGTATTGTAAGGACACTTTGGCCAATTGGTAATTACAAATGTTTCAAATTTTTTATATTACAGTAATTATAATTATATTTGATGTTAAAATTCAGCTCAATTTCGATCTCACCTGCGAGTTCAACAAACCCTAGAAGATCTACAGGAAGATAGTGACGGCGATGTCCGCATTCTTTCGATGTTGACTGTAAATGTTAGCGAAAGTACAAACATTGGTGCGATAACATACTAGCTTCACATTAAGCTTAAATGTGTCACATTTTTGTTTTTATTGACCGTATTTTTATGTTTACTTTATAGGGTAACTTACTATCGAAGCAATAATAGCTAGTCGTTGAACTGGTGTTTTGCTTTACATACTATTGATGCCATAATTTAATTTGAAACAAAACCAACTCAACGTTAATTGTTTGTTTTATTATCGTAATTTAAGTTAATTGTTTTAAATCATTTTTAGAATCATTCCTTTTAAATTGTTTTATTTAAAGTGCTGTGATATCTAAAATCATGGATCGATTATATTTACACCGTTAATATGATAGAACTTTAACGAATCCCAATATCACTATTGTATACTATATTCCCTAAAATTCTTAAAAGCTTTATTTTTGTCTTTTTTAACTGAAACGAGCAAATTTTGTTAAAGTTGTTTTGTATTAACAGTACTTAAAGGAGAATCGTCTGTGATAAATAGGCACAATGATTGGTGCATATAATCATATTTAATAAATTTGTTGGGTGTTAGATATTATAGTGTATATAAATTTATATAAGTTATTATATATCAAGATTTTCCTAACATTTTTTAGCCAAATTAATATATACTTTATATACTGTATTTTATTAATTTGCTTATTGCTATTTAAATTATTTTGTGCAAAATAGTGCTCAACGTTTGTTTATTCTCTCAAATTTTGCTATTCTTTGCTATTTTGCCTCAAATTTTTAATAAAAATGCTAATTTAATAAATAGTATTGTTTGTGGTAGTATTTAGTTGATATTCTTGAGCGATTGCGTCTGCCATAGCCATGATAGCGTCGAATGTTTCCTCAGCAGTTGGTATGATGAGTTCTTTGGGCAGTATAAACCCATGCCTTCCCGTGTCTCTGAGCTCAAACGTGTAGCTATACTTTATTCCGCATTCTCCATGAGCCCAGTCATCGCTACCACCTGACGCCGCATCTAAAGTTCATTAACAAAATTAGTCTATTCAACTATAGGAACGAATATTTTTTCAAAGTAAATTCTATTTATGTGCCTTAAATTACAATTTTTCGCTTTACGCTTATAATGCTAGCAAATCTACATTTCGTTTTTCTAATTCAAAATTTTTATAAACTAATCTATTGAAAAATGGTTATACATTGTATATTGTGCTGAATGTTTGGATACCCATTACGATTGTTTAAACTTACATAAAAGTTGAGTACTGGAGCCAAATCTATAGTTTGTATTATATTTTGCTTTCAAAGCTTTTGCACCGATTTCTGCGGTTCTCAGTAAATCATTATAAGCTTGTGGCAAATCTTTAGTCCATCCCCTGTATTCGGTAGAAATCAGTTAGTTATCTTAGTTAGAAATAACTGAGCAATAATTAATATAAACTCTTACCACGGAGTCAAAATAAATTGCGAATAGGAATGCATTGCTATATACATCTGTTAAATAAAAAAAATCAAATTATAACAACTTCAACACTGTTTGATACAGTATTGCACGAGTTGAAAGTTTTATTGTAGCCTTGTTAGTGCTTAACGAAAAAAAATCATTCAAAAAAAGCTTTATACATTGGCGTCACCAACTGGTATTTCAGTATCAAAGTAACTGTATATATATATGCACTCAGTCGCGTAAAAACTTTCAACTCCTGCATCGCTGGTTTGATATTAATGTTCGAGCTTAACACAAATTGTTGAGAACCCAAACGTTTTGATTTTTATGCGTTTGGTTTTCACAGAATTCTGGGTCGCATATTAATTTGAAAATTAAATCAATTCAGTTATAAATAAGTGATAAACGGAAATTATTAACACCAATTTACTGTATGTCTCACAGCTACTATTTAACGCTGTCTGCGATCTCTCACTCCAATTTTTAAATTATTTTCAGTTCTAACAATAAACTCCAGACTTAGGTTTATTGTTTAACTGAGGTTAGGATTGAGCTCAGGCTCTTAGACTTTATTAAAAATTTAAACAATAAATTTATTATTTAAGATTTAAAAGAAAAGTTTTGCTAATTTCAAATTCCATTCAAAAATTTTATTATCCCATATCCCAATCAATCCTTTTTGCTTTTATAATTGATTGAGATATAAATTCAATTCAAGATTTAAATTTTGGTGCAATTAAGATTATGGTTTCGGTATTAGCTGCCTGTCTCTTTGTAATAGATTTAAGAAAGAATTGTCCAGAGTTGGATAGGAACAGGGGTTCAGCAACAATGAGTTTGATTTTTTTCGTTAATAAATAAATATAAAACATTTATGATAATGTCTGATAAAACATTTTATAAATATAAAACATATTTATTTTTATTATGTGTTAAATTGAGCATCATTTATATTTAAACGCAAACGAAAATTATAATGCGATCACAACTCAATAAATATGTGGTTTTGTTATGTGAAATAGAGAAATTAATTACTTTTTTTAAAAACTAATTTTATTGTTGCCTAACATTTTTATATTTTATTTTTAAACGAACAAAACTTTTAATTAATATTGTTTCGCAAAAATTTTTATGGGTTATAAATCATTGTTATAAATAGTATTTCAGTGATTTAGTAAATTTTTATTCAGTCTTTGTTCAGTTGTCGACGAGCAAATCTGTTAGTGTGCACTCAAAAACACAATTAGGCGCGTTTTCACGACTAGTTACGTGGGTATAGTTTAATTAGTGACACGCGTAAAACCAAGTTTTACCCGATTTCACACTATTTTGCTTCAATTTTTGATAACTATTTTAGCATTTTTCAAAGTTTTGCCTAATTTTAGCCATTTTTTACCCTATTTTGCCTGAATTTTGTTCTATTTCTCTCTAATTTTAACCATTTTTGACTCAAAAAACTTTTATTAAAAATAATTTTAAAATCCCTTTATTTATATAAACGTGTCTACATCAGAAGGACAAGTTCTCAAATCCATTAGCTGACTAAAAAGTTTACTTATAGTGAGTTTTGGTTAGATTTAAGTTTATTGCGAATATAATTTACAACAGAAAATTATTAAAAGTTTGTTAAAAGTCGAATCAATGGCACCTTTACTTAAAAGGAACGTGAATAAAACAAAAGTGGAACATACATATAATGATGGCATATTGAATCAGATTTAGCATTTTTAATGAATCATAAAATTGAGTTTAAAAAGTTAAATAATTAAGTTAGAGGAGTAACTGAAGCTTGAATCTGGAAAATTGTAAGTGGGTAAGCAACATGGGCAGAATAGAGGTGGAAAAATTTTGAATATGAGAGTCCTCTCCTGCCTCGTTAAATTTAAGTAGTAGTCCTTTCCTGTCCCATCCTGTTTAAAGAAATATTTCATCCTGTCCCCTCCTTTCCCGATACTATTTTTATCAATATAAAGATGTTAGTTAATCGAATAAAAAATTTTATGCAATTTTCGTTGAAGAAAACTCAATACTTCAACATAAGATACAAATTGAAATTCAACAATGTTTACACAAAAAACGTTAATCATTTATCAAATTTTTTGATAAGTAGGGTTAGGTAGGTCCCGATATTTACATGGTACAATCTCGTTCTAATAAATCCCGTAAAAATTTTCGGAAGCCTAATCCTGTCCTGTCCCTTCCAGATATTTTTTCCAGGTCTAACAGACACAAACACACCAATCAATCATATATAATGACAAATTTCAATATGCCATAATAATATATTTTAGTAAATGGAATTTTTCTTATAGTTTAAAACTACTCTACTTGATTTTTTAAAGATATTATATTTTTTCTAATGAAGTTAAAAAGAAAATAGGGTAATATTATAATGACATCAGGTAGATATCACTTTAAAAATATACAGTACTTCGTCATAAATATAAATTACAAAAATAATTTAAAATAATTATTCCAATAAATATTTATTGGTTGAGCATGAAGTACATGAGCCATTTTATAGTGCCCACAAATATTAAATATACTTATTTTCAAGTTTATTAACTTTTTGAGAATTTTATGAATTCTAGATTTTTTTGATTTTACTAAATTAAAAAATTTACCTTAATTCGATCTTTATGTTTGGTAATATATTTGGAAATAGCTCTGGTCTCGGGTTCAGAAAATGCATGTGTTCCGTGATAAGTCTCTGAACATGGATACGCACTGCTGCCAGCACTTCCCCAATGGAAATTCCAATTTCTAAATTTATTTATGTTTGATCATTAATGACTATAATTCTTAATTTTCAAATTTGGTTACCTGTTCGGGTCTACTCCTCGACAAAAGAAACTAATTTAAAATTAATTTATAAATATTATAAAACATTAATGATTCAATTTGGAAAGTTTGGAAAATTATTAAGATCTCATTATTAATAATGTAATAAACTAAATCTTATATTAATTAGCATTACCCCCAAAATGATGGCGTAATCGATCGTGTTTTGCGCCACATTCTATCTGTCGTGCGAGAGTATTCATATCCGTCAGGATTCGCATTGGGAAGTATAACGAAATCATAAATATTTAGAAGATTTTTTATATCTTCCGAATTTTCTTGAGAACGTACCAACTATTTATAAAACATTTTAGTGATCAGGGAATCACAGATTACAGTAGTTTTTATTTAATTAATTTTTAAACATACTTTATTAGCGATAAAAAGCGCAGTGATTGGTGCGATCCATTCCCTCGCATGAATTCCTAGTTTAGAAAAATTATTTGATAATAAATATGTTAATTGTAAGCTATATATATATATATATATATATAGGTTATTATCCTTCCAATTAACATTCCGTAATCTTAGTTTTTTGTGAAAACGATTTTCAAATACTTTTTAATTTAACGATATGAAATTAAATTGAATAAATTGAACGATGCACAGATTATTTATAAAGATCAAGTAATATAAAGTTATACATTGGCAGAATTGTTATAAAATTCCGGCACAACACACGTCCTATAAGTATGATAAAAGCTTTATTGAGTTTTTTTTGTTAATTTTATATGAATTCGGTTAACGATATCTTTAATAAAAAATACTGAATGAAACTTTTAAAAAAATAAAACTATTTGTTTTAGTTTATTAATTAATCGGTGCTTTTTCTTTCAAATTGCAGATTTAAATTTATTGTTTTTTTACAAATAGATATTAACAAATATTTTTTAAATAAATAAAGTTAAAATAAAAATACCTGCATCGATCCAAATAATTGGTTTCTCAATGGCATTTCCATTAAAATTTTTTGTTTGTTTGCTTATTTTAATTATCTTTAACGGGCGATTTTCAGTGGAACTGCCAATTATCTCAGTCGAACATAATTCGCTATTTATCGCTACGAGATCGTCTAAAAACTGGTGATTCTATTCGCATAAAAAATAAACTTAAACGTAAAAATAAACTTATTTATAGGTTTAATGATTACGTCTGAAAGCGAATGATAATCTGTGAAGAATACGCTTTGATTTTGCGTGGAATATGTTCGATACAGTAACGAAGTTTCGTCTATACTTCTCTTTTCTTCTTCTACTAAACTAATATTAAATTTAATGGTTAGTAATTAAGTTAAATAATAAAATATCGGTTTATTTACTCTCCAACATTATTAATGATAATATTTGTTGCGATTTGTTGACCAGAAAACAGTCGTTTTATATGATTCACAAAATCTGGTGATACCATAATGTCGGCCGAAGAATTAACTTGATTCGCAACTTTCCAAAAATCGATTTTCTTCGTTGGTATGACATAATTCATATCATCCGCGATTTTACTCAGGTATTGAACTTCGTCTAATGTTTTTGGAAATACACGCAAAACTTTGTATCCATTATAGTCTTTTTGTTGTTTGCCTAATATATAGTCAGGAAATAATACGAAACAAGCGATTATCAAGTTTATTCTATACATAGTGCAAGTCATTTGCTATCGAAAGTGCGTTCACTTTCTTTTTATACCATTCTTATAATGTCCACAAAATTATTCAGGTTATGGTTCAACGCCAGAGATTGAATTCTTTTCGGTAAAAATACTACCGATTATGTTAATTTGATTTAATTCAATACGTTGTTATATATAGATTCTTATATGTATATTAACATAATATTGGTGCTGTGACACCACCAGAATATGTCGCAGTTATTAGTAGAATGATTTTGTCTTTAAGAATGAACTTAAATCAACGGTTAAGCTATGAAATGCTGTTAACTGATTTATTGTTTTCCATTTGGTTTTATTCATGACAATTCATACTTTATTTTTTTGGCATATTTAATCGTAGATTTTGAAGAGAAAATTTATTATTACATTTTCAAGAAACGCTATACAGTAGAAGCTATTTGAGAGTAATTTGAGTTAAATCAAACACTTAAGCCGTTAGACAATAAAATATTTTAAAAGTTACGCACACCATTCAAAGCGACTGCATTCAACCGTATCTGAAATTCAACCGCATTCTTCATTATTCTAACATTTTTGCTTTATTATTCAATCTCTATTATTACTCATTTGTAGTTTAAGTAAAAGAAGCATAGAATTCTAAAACATGCTAATTTATGATGTTATTTAATTATAAAAAAATATAATGTCTTTGTTTTTTGAAATTCCTTTTCAGAGATAATGATTCACATAATACCAAAATCCAAGCTTATATAACTTCTTAAATTCATTGTCTCTCTGATAAGGTGTTTAGTTTTCAAGTATCCAACAAATCTTAAGCTAACAATATGTTGTAATATAAAGTATAAGTTATCTATTAAGCAGAAATAAAATTTTCGTAACGTAATTTTCTTCATTGTAATAAAAAGTTTTTACTTTACACTTAATCATTAATAGTCAAATTTTCTTTTAAAAAATTTAATGAAATGCCACCATTTATTATATTCTGTGAAGTGTTCCATATAGTACTAAAACATACCAAGTCTGAAGTATTTCATTAAAATCACTTATCACTGACAGGTAATTAAACAGATAAATTAACAATTACCTACACTACAATATGTGATTTTTTAAATTTTATATTGAATTATTTTCGCTTTTAAAGTTTGCTTTGAAGCAAATTAAGGTTTTTACACTAAAAAAAAGTTTCAGTTAATTTATTAGATAAAATTACATAAACGTTTACGTAAGCTTATGCCTCTATAATATTTTGTCTCATCCAGTATTAACTGTTAGTGCAACGCATTAATTGTAATAAATTGCGTTTATTTGTTGCATACATAGTCATAATGTAGTCATTAAAGATAATTGAAGATATTAATCAAAATGCAATTTATTTCTTATTGCGATCATCGAATCGAATACTCGTAAAGTATTTGTCTAAACCGGCTTATTCTCGCGATAAATGTAAAGAAAGTTATTATTAAACCGTGAATTGAGTTAATCTTCGAATGTATGACTATATGAGTGTATTATAATGTCAAAATTAGAGTCACTTATGTTTGTATCGGCTAATATCTTCAAATATCTTAAAACATAACTGGTATAACAGTTTTTTTGTACTAATCTGATGATAGAAACACTTGTCCTTTGATCCTCTATTGATCAAAATTTTTTAATCAAAAAAATGTTGAGTGCATTGCGAGGCACTTGACTGATAATGAAGTGATCGGGTTTCAAACATCTAACATATCTAAACCAATACCAATCAATATTAAACATTATCAACATTTTTCATTGCTTCCCAAAAATTGTTTAAAAATGGTGTCAAACAATAATAGGGAGACTGTCTGACAAAACTGATCGTCGAATTACATTATTATTACATTATATAATTATTGTAATTTGTTTGACAACATTTAAAAACTCAACCAATAAGTTGATAGTTCACTCAATTGATTGCATGTCTTATGAATTTTACGTATAATTAGCGATTCGATACGCAATGATATGCTAAATACGCGATAAATCAACAAAATTCAAGTGTTTAGTTATCTTTTTTTGGTAAAAATTAAATAAACATTTAATATGTATCACATTAGATGTTAGCAATTACTGTCTAGCAATCTATGGTTCGCTAAAAGATGTTCTATTTTAAATAAATCTATTAAATATATCAACTTTTTTCTCAGTCTAAATATAAGTTAGAAGTGTTTCAATAAAAGTTTTCCACAAAAAACTTTTGTTGGAAAATTATTTTCTCATTAAGAAGTGAAAAGCTTACGTAATATAGTTTTATCGAAGAAAAGATTAAAGATATCATATGAACAACAGCTGTAATCTAAATATCATACTGTCTAATCCAATAATGCATTTTCAGCAAAAATGAACGCCGACACTAAGACTAACTCAAATCTCAAGCCTACTGTCGTCAGCGCTCAGCAACCATCGAATAGTATCAATCATAATCAAACTAAATTAACGCCAATTATTGAATACAGTCAAGAAAATAATAAACTTAATAGTGATAATTGTGATGATTGTGGTAAACCTTCTTCAACCTTACGACCACCAGATGGTAAGTGATCTGTTTTTCAAATTAGTTTCTAATATTGTTTAACAAATTAATTTAGATCTTTTTCCTTACATTATTCCAAATTATCTTTGATATTTGTTATTTGAATTTATTTCAACTTTATATAAGATATGAAAATTAAAAGTTGAAAAAAACTTGAATACCAATTTGATATTTTTACAATTTATTTAATTTGTGCCAAATTCTTGTACATTTATAGGTGGTTTTGGATGGGTTGTGGTTTTTGCATCATTCATGTGTAATGTGGTGGTCGACGGCATTATATTTTCATTCGGGATTCTTCTCCTGGAAATATCCAAAGAATTTAATGAGAAAAAAGGAACAACAGCGTGGATTGGGTCATTGCAAGCAGGTTTTTACCTTATTGCAGGTTTGTTAATAATTATAGTTTAATTAACTTTTTTGTAAATTAAAAATATTTCACTAAATATTTTGACAAAAACTTCAGGTCCATTAGTTAGCGCATTGGCTAATATGTTTGGGTGCAGAATGATAACAGTGTTCGGCAGCGTTCTCGCAGCTTCTGGCTTTATTTTGTCATTTTTTGCGACAAATGTGGTCATGCTTTATATCACTTTCGGGATATTAGGAGGTAAACTAAAAATAATTTTTTAAAATCTAGATAAGAAAAATTTCGGTTCCATTTTTGTACAAAATTATGACGTAACTGAGATGAGCTGAGCTCCCTGTGTATACTTTTAGCAACTCATATGCTATTAATAATCTAACAGAGTTCGGATTTATATGATAAAATTGGAGATATTATGTAGTCTTTTGGTGTTTTGTTACAGACTGATGAGGCATTATTTACTTTATTATTGCGCAACAAAGAAAATTGCGCATAACATTAATGTTTACTACCGATAAATAATTACTCTGTCAACAAAAAATATTTTTCTTAATTCCCTGATTAAAATACAATATATTATTGCGTAACTACAGTAAAGTTATGTTTACTAGCCTTTAGATATCATTAAATTTGTAATAAACTTATATTTAGTTTAGAGTAATTAAAACAAATTTGTTTTCTCAATCGAATGATTTTATAGATTCAAAACTATCAGTTTTACACTTTCTACAGTACAGCTTACAGCTTACCGATTTTATGCGAAATAAATCGTACAGTTTATTATCAGAAATCCTGTTTGATAATTGATTATTTTGTTATAATTGCTTAAACGCTTGTTTTAACTTAATTTTGTATCATTTAAACACACTTTTCAATTTTTATTTTCTCGAATGGTGGGTCACATATTACAATAATTGGAAACCAAATCGTAATTAGTGATCGCTTGTTAGTGAACGCAAATCGCATTGAGGAAGTTTTTGTAGAAACTTAAAAGTGATATAAAAAACTCACGCAATTGCAACAAAACTACCGCTTTAAGCTTGTATTAGAGCCTCATGAAAATTAGGTCTTGTAAGAATATGCTGTAATTTATAGCATATTTTATAGATTAGGTTTACACTAAGCCACGAGCTTAAATAACACGTCTATTGATTTCACAATTCATTTCTTTTCTCAAAATTTAAAGCATATTTTGTACAGACAGCTGTATCGTAACTTTAAAAAATAAAAATCAAAAGTAATCTATAGAAAACCACAACCTTTGACATGTACTGAGAATCTCACAGCTAATTTAAACTTTTGATATTTGATTAAAAAGAGCAATAAAAAATAAGTTTTGTATTAAATTAAGTAGAAATGTTATAGACTTTTAATAAAAATTAATTAAGTTAATGTTAATTTTTAATAAAAACAGGAACGACACATTCATAAGTTATTCGCAGGTTAATACATACTTATGCAACCAAATATGTTTTAGTTCTATAACCCATGATAGCAAGATCCTAAATTCCTATATTAATATAAGAAATCGGTAACTCCCTTTGTTAAAATAAGTCTGCGGACATGATGTCAGACAAACAGATATGATCAAATCCATAAGCTCGCTTTTAAAAAATTAAATTAAAAAAGCAAATACAAAAAAAAGAATAAATTAAGAATTCGGCAGTTAATTCTATTGCAACCATATTTTAAGCAATACTACATTTACTGTTAATATTATTTTCCTACAAAATTATCTCCATATGATTTATATTCGATATAAATCACGTTTAACAATTTATTTTTAAACAAATTATCTTTTTGCATAGGCATCGGATTCGGGTTTATATTCTTGCCCGCAATAGTAACGGTTGGTTTTTATTTCGAGAAAAGAAGAGCTTTCGCGACTGGAATCGCTGTTTGTGGTTCAGGTAAATATCACTAGGAATATTTTTTACATTGAAATTATATGTTAAAAAAGAATTTACTTCAAAGCTCTTAAAATAGTACTAAATATTTGATAGGTATCGGAGCATTCGTTATGGCACCGATAACCCAATACCTAATAGAGTGTTTCGGTTGGAGGGGAACTGTGCTTATATTGGCTGGCTTTACGTTGAATTGCGCGGTTTTTGGGTCACTGTTCAGACCAGTCGAAAATAATCGTAGAGTATCGCAGTCGCATAAGCCACTGTTAATTCGGATCAAAGAAGCGCGAGATGCGCTATGGTCTGAATCTGACGAAGAAGTTGAAGAAGATTCGCCAACTGCTAGTCATAACAGCGCTCCACCACCTTATTCGGCGGTAATTGGATCATGCAATGGTGCCATCAGTAATCAATGTAATCAATCATTACTTGATCCGCCGAGTTATCACATTAATATGGAAAATATAGATCGAAGAAGAACTAAAAGCGTTGTTGAGTCGTCTATATTTAATAAAGAAGATCATCAGATTATTTATAGCGCTATGAGTTTAGCCGCTTATCGAAAGAAATTTAATCATTCGAGTGAAAATTCCAGTCATTTTGACAGCCATAAAAAGTTAACGATTTCGAATAAATCACTCAATAAAACAGACCAATTGCCAGAAAAGTTGTCATCAGAAAGTTTATCTCTGTCTCAAACAGTTTGCTTTACTTATTTAAATCAAATGTTTGACTTATCATTGCTTACAAGTCCATCATTTCTTTTGCTTTCACTCAGCGGTTTCCTAACATTATCTGGATTTTTCATACCATTTATGTACATAACTGATCGTGCAGTATTATTGGGTAATTATTGTTTATTTATAATATATTAGACAACATCTTAATATTACAAATTCGTAACCAATAAATCTACTAAAAAGTTGTTACAATTGATATAAAACATGCATCCATTACACGAATTGATAACAAAGCTTGTTTTAACTTAGTCGTTAATTTCCATTCACTACAATCATTTTTATTCTTCCCTATTTCACTCATATAAATCATCAAATGTTCTATAAAGTTCTTCGTCATAGAACATAGATTCCAGATCTATTATAATCATAATTATTATTATATGAAATCAAGTAATTTATAAAAAATTTACTATAAAAATAGGGTATACCAGAGAAAAAGGAGCGTTTTTATTATCGATTATTGGAATAACTAATACAATCGGACGCGTATTTTGCGGATGGATTTCTGATCGGCCACAAGTGGATGCTTTGCTAATTAATAATATCGCGCTAACAATTGGTGGAACCATTACAATACTTTCTCCAATTATTGTTAATTCGTACACAACTTTAATAATTTATTCAGCGGTTTTTGGATTTTCAATTGGTATCATTTGCTTATATAAGTGAATCGCTTGGTTTTTATAATTTGTTATTTAATATATTTTTAGCCTGTTTTGCCGCTCTTCGATCAGTTATAACAGTTGAACTTTTGGGTCTCGAAAGATTAGCGAGTGCTTTCGGTTTATTACTTCTATTTCAAGGATTAGCTGTTACTATCGGATCACCAATAGCTGGTAATTTTAGATTACACATTCATTTTTTTTGGTACCCCATTTGAAAAAATTTCAATGCCAATGTGTATAAACTTTTCTATAAATCGGCTTTGTGTATGAAAACTACTTTTATGTTTAATGTAGTCATGAAAATTTAAGGCCCGCACCCAATCTTAATCTTAGACTCGAGCACACTTAAACCCGAACTCAACAAAAGATTCTAATTCTATTTCCCGATTGCATCCATACAATTTTTATCTGACTTTGGAAAAGAACTGACATATGGATTTGGGATTTCCATCTTTAGGTATCTTCTTCCCACAGGGTTTTAACATATAAATTAGGAGGTACATAGTTTTTATTTTAATAAAAAGATTGTAATGATTCTGTATCATAATACCTAATGGAGATTTTTTTTTGGGTTAGTGGACTCCACAAATGCCTTACGAACATTTACAGTAAAAGTTGTATTTCTAGCAACCAAATTGGTTACAAAACTAGTTACTCACGCGTTAAGTATTATATGGTTAAGATAGCTACAAATCATTTTAAAATTACCTTAGTATCTAAAATTTCGAACGATTTTTTCTAACTATTTTGGTACTTTTTTCTAACGACTTATAAACGATTTGGCACTAGTTTTTCTAGATATTATAGTTTTATTGTTTGCATTATTGGAGTCTGTGTTCTATATATATATCAGCCTTTAGTTTCAAAAATGTATAGATGGCAGTTTTTTATAAAAAATTTGCTAAATTATGCCATGGCTGAAGCTTTTTAAAAAATTCTGATCAAATAGAACCTGTTTTGCGGTAGAATATGGAATGGAATAGGAATTGGTATTACAAATTTGGAATGGAATGTAGTTTTTAGAATATTTTTATAACGGATTTAAATAAAATATTTAGAGTTAAAGTGGGATAAAAAACTTAATTTTATAAAAATAATTATAACTAAAGAAAAGAAAATTAGATAATTTGTGACCATTCAGGTTTTTAAAAATAAATAAGAAAGTTATCTGTTATAACTCTTTAAA
>JAQIXJ010000995.1:0-24730 GCA_034700185.1 Phthiracarus laevigatus | reverse complement strand
AAATAAATGCGAAAAATTTCTAGTACCAAAGTATCAAACGGAAGAAAAATATTTAGAAATCATGAGATCATTAAATCTTAGACAAAGAAAGTACTGTTTAGAACTCCTGTTTCGAATAAAAACTTGCGTCGAACCTGTATATAACGTCATCATTGGTGGTGCAGGTGTTGGAAAATCGTGTTTAATAAATGCCATATTTCAATCTCTTTTACGATATTATAACTCAACTCCTGGTGCTAATCCTGATAGCGTTAAAGTTTTACTGTGTGTAAAATCGCAGAAAAATACGGCGTGTTTATTAGCTCACTTTTTTTAAAAAGGCGAGCTTATGGATTTGACATTGTCAGTCTGTCCGTCTGTCCGTCCGTCCGTACGTTCGCAGTCTTATTCTATTTAAGGAATTTCACATATTTCTTATGTTAATAAAGAGATTTGAGATCTTGAAAACTGATTAATTTATCACTCTAGTATACAGTAACCTAAGAAAAAGTGAGCTATCTATGAATGTGTCGTTCTATTTTTATTGATATTTGAGACATAAGAAAATGATTTATATTCGTAATAACATAAAGTTTTTATCGATAGCAAAAAGTTTATCCTAATTACTGTAGAACTTGAAAATTAATTTAAATGCACCTGAATTTGAATCTATGGTAATGTTTAGTCGCGCATATCGCTTATAATCACAATATACAGCGTAACATAATTTTTAAGTGATAATGATTTCTGTTTTTTTTGCAAATGAATATTACAAGCAATATAGCATTTTTAGGTCTATTATTTACGATAACCAGTTTCGCGTTACGTTTTTAATAATATTCATGGAGAATAACTTATTATTATAGCATACAATTTACGATCTACGAGTGAGTTTTAGGAATGATAACGATGTTTACTATAATTTATCGTAGCGTAACTCGAACTACATTAAAGTTGTTAAGTGACAAATTCTAAAATTGAACAAAAATTGCTATACCAGTGAGACTAAGTTTTAACTGGATAGCGACATCTTTTAGCAGACATAATAAAAGGTTTCTAAAAAATTTTTTCTTTGCAACCTAACACTTATCTCAAACGAGTAAACTAAACTATCGAATATATTTATATACTTTCGGCGCCTATTGTTGTTTTTTTGTAGCAATAATAGCGGTTAGCTTAAAACTTTAAGTTAAAAGAAGAAATTAAATTGTTTTCATAAACCGCTAGCTTTAGTAACCCGATTCGCGGGACTTTAATTCGCTTTAAACAATAACAATAATCTATTTACTGTATTCAAAGCCCGTACAACGCAAGCCCGTATATTCAAATTTTATTTATTTATCGTTTAACATTTAATTACTATAGCGAAAACCACAGAGGTTTATGGTACGAAAAGTATGATTCATATTGATTAATTACCAAATAACTATTGCGAGTGAACACCAAATCGATTTGAGTGTTGCCATTTGTTGTCACATCAAAATTCATTAAAATAAACCCATTCTTTTTTAAAGTTGCAATAAAGTCTTTGTTGCACTCTCTCATAACGTCGATGTTAAAATCACCATTTATTATAATTTTTTCGTTTTCAATTATATGTATGCATTCGTCTAAATAACTTAATAGTTCTTGTTTTGTAGAAGACGCAGAGTTGTAGATAACCACTGTATCATTAATGAGCAATGAAATACTAATAAAATATGATTTTTTATCTTGTTATTTTTTTGGAAAGTAGTTTGCAGCTTACTTTGGAATAAACAGCGCAACGGTAAGCTTTTCTTTCTTTATTTGATGTTATTTGAGCAATTAACTTAAATTTTTCAAAACAGATTTCTTCATCAGCCATTAACCATGTTTCGACAAAAAGTAGAATGTCTGCGTTCATGTAATTTTCATTTGATTGAATGTGTTGAAAGTTTTTACTTAAAGACTGAACGTTATGATATATCACTTTAATTCCTTCACATTTTGCGTCGCATAAAAACTTTAGTGAAAATATTAACTTCGCTTCTTTTTTTAAACGGTTTTATTCAGACTCTACTACCAAAACTGCGTTTGTTTTCCGTGGTTGAAAAAATTAACCATTAGTAAATAATCAATTTGATGTTCTAGCTCTGCTTAAAGCTACATATACATGAGATAAAAAAGATTTTTTGTCTTCTGAAGAAATATGCACAAAACACATCATCATAGCTTTGTCTCTGAGCTTTGTTAATCTTCAATGCTTCGGATGAAACAACCGGGTATTGTGTTATTTTAACTCTTATATTTTGCCTAAACTTCGGATTGTGCATTGGGATATCCCGTGAAATTTTATCTATCGGTGTCCATGTTTGTTCGTAACCACTTCGTTGTATTGCAAACTGATATTTTTGTCTTGTTTTAGATCCAACGTTTTTATCACTCAATACAACCCATAACTTGTAAGGTTTACCATTAAAGGCTTCTATCTTTTTCAAAATCCCACAAGCACCATTTACTTTATTTTTTCAATGTTAATATTTACAGTTATCATATAGTTTTTCCTCTTTAAGTAATAAATTTGTCGCTAAACCATATGTTTCTGTTCGTTTCTTAAGATCAATTAATTTTAATGATTTTTGTTTAACATCTAAGCTTACATCTCCTTCTGCTAAGTCTTCAGCTCTTGATTCATATGCAATATTACCATTTCTGTTAATTGAAAACATATTGTAGTTATCTACATCCACATTTGTTCTAAATAAGTTTTTTGCATTAAGTGGCGGCGAACTGTTTGTTACTTTTGTTTCGCGTGATTTAAATAAGTCAAAATCTTTCATAGAACAGTTTCCTGATGCAAGATTAATAAGAGCGTTAGCAAAAACTTTGCCATCTTTTTGTCTCATATTTTACGTTAATTCGAAAGCTTGAAAGTTACGCCTTAATTTATTTTCAAAAAGTTTTCCATATTTGTTTTTTGTATTGGTCTTAAACACAAAATAATCCTGAACTGGACGAAGTTGATAAAAATCGCCGAAGCAAATAACTGATATACCAACAATTGCTTTCTTTGTTCCGAAAATATCTTGCAAGCGGAGATTTATAAATTCAAATTGAGTTATTCCAACCCTAGATATTTCAACAAATATTATAAGTTTTAAGTCATTGAAGTTACACAGCAGTGTGTTCCTGCGATCATGAGATAAGTTGGAAGAATCATGGTCGTGATTGAATATATCGAAAGGTGAGTTTGTTTTACATCACCAATATTGAAAGCAGCCTTACCTGTTGGAGCGCATAGTAAGATTTTCCATGTTTCTGGTCTTGAACCAAGAATACTATTTAAGTATCTTAGTATGGTTTGATATATTGCATGAATCAAACATGACTTTCCAACACCCGCTCCATTAATAATTACGTTATAGACTGGTTCTGTATTTGTTTTTATACAATATAATAAGTTCATGCAAAACTTACGTTGTTTATAACTTAATTTTTGCATTAGTTCATAATAAACCTCGTAGTTCTTTAACTTAGGGCTTAAATACTTTTCCATTTTGATCTTGGTTGGAATATCACTAATGTCTTGGCTCCGTTATCACTAGTGTTAACGCTGTAGGCATGAGTATTTTTGTTTTCTAACTGTTCGTTTTCAATATATTTACATTCATATTCTCTAAATTTATCCTCAAATTGAGCAACATCTTGTTGGTAGTACGTATATTTTGTGGAGTTATGTTTTACTAAGTCTAAGTTATTTAAAAACTTCTTTTTAATATCTACATCAATCAAGTCGTTTGTTTCATTGTTCCACGGCACAAAAAGTTGGCACTGTTCGCGGTAGTAATTGTATTCATCTGTTTTGAAATTATATCTTTTGAACCGAATTATTTTAGCTTTTCTCCTTTTTTCTAAGTATCCGAAATTTTCCTTTAAGGCAACTAGTTTACCAACTCCTTCGACTTCAAATATCTGGTCATCGTTTTTATTTAAAAATGTTTTACTTTTTTTGTTTGGTCTTTTAAGGTATCTGCTGTAACAAGAACAAAAATCTGCTTAACAAACAGTTTTCATTTTGTCTGGACGCAAGCATAGTAATCTAAGTCACCTTTTTGATAAATGTCTTGAGAATTACTTTCCAGTTCTTTTAGTTCTTTTTCAGTTTTACCATTCTGTTTCTTTCTTTAGTTTCTCCAGTATTAATAAATACATGAGTTCTACTACACCGAGAAAGATCCATAGACATTAGATGATAAACGGCTTCTTGGCTTGAGATTTCTGTTGTTTTTAAGTACCGGTCACCTATAACTTTTAATCTCTCTCGAATGCTTAAGTTTCCAGCTTTAACCTCTTCCACTGCTTCTTTCAATAGTTTTGACATTCCTCTATCTGGTTTATTGTGATAATTTGAAATGTCTTTCACGCAAATATAAGGATCGAGGATGTACTGGATATTAATTTGCTCTATGCAAACTAAGTATTTCTGTATTATAACCATTTACTTTTATGTTGTTCAAACTTCGCTTTAAAAACCCTTTTGGATTTTTGATTTGCGTTCGTATTGCATATACATATTCATCAAAGGTAAGATGTTATCCATTTAAAAACATTTCGAAAGTAATACTTGCTAAATTGAGATGTTTATTTTTCTGTTTTTTTCCAAGTTCGTCAAAGTTTGTTTAATATTATTATAAAGGTTAACGTACTTTTCATTTTCTGTACTTTCAGCTGGTTCAAGAATTTATGTTGATGGCATTGGCAATTGTGGAAAATCAATCCGACAAACAACTCTATCTCCTTTAAACTTTAAGCAAGACTTGGAGTGACCATGAGTTTGAAGTTGAATTATTTTAGCGCACTAGTTGTAGTTATATATTTATCTATGAAAGCTTCTAGAATCAAAGGTGTCAATTGAAACCGAATTATAAATGACAATTATTTTCGAGTGACAACAAAATATGCAATTATTAAAAGGTAAACCAAAATATAAAACTTCTATTTAAATAATCCTTTTTGATTTAAGTGGATAACAGAGAGGCTTTTAATTTATCAAAGTAATATATCTGACAAAACAATTGCAAATTGGCTTAAAAATTGCAAAGATAAGTGTTTTCTAGAAAACCAGATTGAAAAATCAAATTTATTCACAGGTGTGGGTTACATTATTCAAATTGATGAGTCAAAGTTTGGGCACAGAAAGTACAATAAGGATCGAGTATTTGAAGGGCAATGATTTTTGGGATAAATTTATTTCGGGACCGTTGGAGAACCAAAAAATTAACTAAGATTGGAGAGTTGCCCAACTAAAAAAATAGATGTGCTTACTTTGGTTCCCTTGATTCAAAAACATGCACTACCAAACTAGAATCTTATAAGTGACTAATGGAAAGCATATAAAAAATTGGATAATATAGGTACGCAAAATTTTGCTTCATTCGATTATTTATGTTAGGTTAGGATAGATTATTATATTGGTTAATATTGCTTTTAACAGATTGTTCAAATAGGATTCGAACACTATACTGTCACTCACAAGAAAATTTTTGTTAATCCATTAACTAACGTACACACTCAAAATATTGAGTCTAATTGTAGGCAGTTAAAAAGATCTTTCTTTTCTTGTAACTATAACTTTTTAACTTTATTGAAGATTAAGCCGTTGCGAAGTGGCGCATGAATGTTACATCTCAAAATTCATATACATTTATGAATTTATAAATGCTATTGTTTAACTAAAGAATAGAACTTTTGCTAAATTTTAGGTAAATGTAATTAATATTCACTGTGATTTACTAATATTATTGTTGCGCACTTTTTATATAATTTATATTAAATAAATAGTTTATTAAAAAAATTTTCTCATTAATAATACCATTTCAAGTGAATATAAACCCAATCTTCTTATATAAATGTTATTGTACTTTATATTAGTTTAAAATATGTTAGCTTCTGTACCAAGATGGAAAATGCTAAATCGCTTTATTAATATTAATATGAGAAATCCCTTTTTAAATTTAAGACTTTGAACACCTGGACGGACAGACAGATAGACATTTTAAAATCCACGAACTCGCCTTTTTTAAAAAAGAGATAGAAATTTTCAGTACAAATAAAAGACTTAACATCGTTTGCCAGGTATTATAATGAATGCTTCAGTTGAATAATTAAATCTTATATTTATAAACATTTTACAGTATAATATAGTATATAAGCAATTTGAATAAAGCTATTATTGTATCTGATCCTTTTTAAGAAATACGATTTATAGCTACTATCCGGGTTTTATTATTGTTATAAATCGTTATATTTGTTTACCAGATACTTAAATTATTAGCTCATTATTAGGCCTTTGAAAATAGTTAGAAAAACTAGTGCCAAATCTTTTTTTAGATGATAGAAAGATTTGCAAAATCGTTAGAAACTTTAGATAATTAGATAACTTAAAAATATTTAGTAGTTATATAAAGTTTGAAATATTTTCATTGAAAACAATCCAGTTATAACAAAAACAATTCAAAATTTAACAGAAACTAATGGATGAAATTTATTCTGAACAAATTAATCCAGAGTTTTCATAGAACAAATTTAGTAAGTTTTAAATTTGAAAATTTTGTACGATAGAATAAATTTTTAATGTTTATAGTACATTTTAGCTAATTTCAAAGGAATTGTAAGATATATTTGAAATCGTTAGCAACGTCAAAAATTTTAAAGTCAATTTAAAATCTACAATAAATAATAAAAAGTTACCTATAGTTGGAATTTAGTAATTATTTTGAAAAAATGAATCGTTAATTAATGATTTTCAACGTTCTACTTATTATATGTTTGAAGTTAAAATTTAATAACTTATTATATATTAAAAACTTATAGAAACCTAAAAATAAATAATAACTTAATTATGGAGTAATAAATTTCTAAACGTTCTATAGCATAATTTTATATATTATTTTAATATTAATTATAATAATCATTATATAATATATTTAAAAAATATACTATAAGATTTGCGAATTTTTGTAAATTATCACTTCTTAATATAATTTGTTTGTAATTCTTTCATTGTTTCTTCTTTTTCTTAAGTGAATGTTTGCCTGTTTGGTAATCATTTCGATTTGACGTTTTTTAAACATAAAGAAAATTTTAGCAACGTAACAACACCTTCGATCATGATGACGGAGTTCCCATTTGCAAATATTTGCATAGGACATCTTTTTATCGGTCTCTCTTGGAAATCCTCCATAGATATTTGGAAAGGAAAGTTCTTCTGAGTAAGTGTCGCGTAATAATGATACAGGATAACGTCCTTCACCTGGCGCAAAAGTTATTGTTTGAGTTAAATCCGTGTCAGTCCAAAGTGTGTCATTAGTTGTAACGTTAAATTCTTCTTCAACTTCAGTCCAACTATCATCGGGGATTTCGTTTAAGATTTTATCTATTGCTGCGTTGTCAAAATTTTCGTGCATATCCAGTTTGTCTTCTTCTAATATTACAAAGTTTTCTGTTTCTTCTGAGTGTTCTTCCAACCATTTATCAGAAATTACAATATTTTCTACTTGGTAAAGCGGTGTATTAATTAAGTATTCAGCAGCTTTATAGCAAACAGCAGGTCTAATGGTTTCATATAAGTAATGCGTCTGGTAACATAGTTTTCTTTTTAATTTGAGTTGCACAGTATGAGTGTTATCAAAAGTTCTTGGCAAAATGCTAACAGATGTGTCGACAGAAACTGGAACATTGACTACATTTCCTTTAATTGAGTATTGTCGATCACGTTTGCTTAGTTCTCTAATTTGCATAAACGGTAATCTAGGAGATACTAATCTTATTTCAACTTCAGACATATTTTGTAGTTGTGGTGGGATTACCGGAAAGCTAAATCCATTGATTTTGGATAATGTTGGAACTTTGGAGCTTACAACATCTCTATGGCAACTTCTGCAAAAACTAACTTTGATTATTGATGAACCACATACACTTTCTAAAAAGTCTTTACTTATTCCATTTGCTATTAATGTCTGAATGCAAACTGATTTAATTGATGAATCAAAAAACAGGCCATTACAAGAATTGCATGTTACAGTTGGGCCTTTTTTAATGTTTTCCTTGAAAGATTTAAACAAACTATCATATGTTATTTTATCTTTAAGTTCACATCTTGCTAACTTTCTTGCAATTTTGTCATCCTCTCTTTCTACCTGTCTGCGTTTTAAATCAGATCTTAAATGTCGATGCAAATCTCTATCTTTTTGTTTCTCATATATTCTTCTATTTGGATCAAGTCTTAATACTCTTTTTGCTTCTGTGTTTTTCACTTGTTCCGAAACTCGACGAAACTCATTAAGTCTGGCTGAACGATGCGCAACTGTGTCCCGTTGTTGTTCATTAATGCGTTGTTTTTTGTCACGTCTAGTCAACTTATGATTCTCAGTATTTCGCTGTTGTTCATTTTTTCGTCTATTTTGGTCAAGTCTAGCAATATGTCGAGCATCCTTATCACGCCGTTGAACAATTAATCGTTTTTCGTCATTTTCTCTTGCCTTTCTATGAGCTATCGTATTTTTGATTTGTTCTAGTTTTCGAAATTCATTATTACTTCTTTGTTGAGCTTTAGAGGCACGATTTCTTTCTGATTCTCTCACTTTGAAATCTGGATTTTTTCTATAATTTCTTAGCCTCTCTTTAGTTTTAATTTTTCGTACTTCTTCTTTTGATAAATTATTACAATCCATGGTAAAATCGATGATTATTTAAGAAACAATATGTTAAAATTTTATAAATTATTTGAAAACAAAAACAAAAATTTTATTTGATAAAAAAATTCAAGTTTAAAAAAATTGTTAGATTTTTAAATAAAATAGTTATTAAAGCCTATATTTATAAATAAAAGTCTATCTTATTGTTTAAAAAAAATTATATTCACAAAAAAAGTTTAATAGTTTGTTTAAATATACATTTCGTTATCTCCCATCCAGCGTGACACTAACAACAGAGGACACTTGGAGGAAGAGTTGTGGCGATCAGTTCCTAGTGAATGTGCACTGTTCTAACAGGTTAGTTTCTACTTAAGTGTGTGTCTAAGGCTTAGAATTTAACTTCTTTTCTCCCAACGAGCGTTCTGCTTGCAATATTGGGACTCCGAGGAATAGATGTGGCGATCAGTTCCTAGTGAATGTGAACAGTTCTAACCGGTTAAAATCTACTCAATTATGTGTCTTAAGCTTAGATTTTAACTTTTTTTCTCCCAACGAGCGTCCTGCTTGCCATATTGGGACTCGAAAGAAGAGGTGTGGCGATCAGTTCCTAGTGAATGTGCACAGTTCTAACCGGATAATTTCCACTCAATTATGTGTCTTAAGCTAAGGTTTTACCTCGTTATCTACCACCGAGAGTCCCGCTTGCCACAGTGCGACTTGGAGGAAGAGCTTTGGAAATCAGTTCCTAGTGAATGTGCACTGTTCTAACCGGTTAGGTTCTACTCAATTATGTGTCTTAAGCTTAGATTTTACTTTGTTATCTCAAAACAAGCGTCCCTCTTACCATAGTGGGGACTCGAAGGAAGAGGTGTGGCGATCAGTTTCTAGTGAATGTGCACTGTTCTAACCGGTTAGGTTCTACTCAATTATGTGTCTTAAGCTCAGATTTTACCTCGTTGTCTCCCACCAAGCGTCCCGCATGCCACAGTGCGACTTGTAGAAAGAGGTGTGGCGATCAGATCCTAGTGATTGTGCAATGTTCTAATCGTTTAGGACTCAAGAGTTGACTTAACATGCTGGTAAAAATCACGACTTCAGTAGCAAATGGTTAACTGATCCCATGTCAGTTGAATTAGTTGCCAAAGATTCCATAAGACCACGAGTTGACACAAACGAATATATGTACAATATAAATACATGTCTTGGCCTACCAAACCGGTAGAAATCACGTCTCCAGTTTTTACTTCAGTGGCAACTGGCTAACTGATCCCATGTCAGGTGAATTAGTTGCCAAAGATACCATAAGACCACGAGTTGACACAAACGGATATATGTACGACAAAAACACATGTCTTGGCCTACCAAACCGGTAGAAATCACGTCTCCAGTTTTTGCTTCAGTGGCAACTGGCTAACTGATCCCATGTCAGGTGAATTAGTTGCCAAAGATTCCATAAGACCACGAGTTGACACAAACGGATATAAGTACAATATAAACACATGTCTTGGCCTACCAAACCGGTAGAAATCACGTCTCCAGTTTTTACTTCATTGGAAACTGGCTAACTGATCCCATGTCAGGTGAATTAGTTGCCAAAGATTACATAAGACCACGAGTTGACACAAACGAATATTTGTACAATATAAACACATGTCTTAGCCTACCAAACTGGTAGAAATTACGTCTCCAGTTTTTTCTTCAGTGGCAATTGGCTAACTGATCCCATGTCAGGTGAATTAGTTGCCAAAGATACCATAAGACCACGAGTTGACACAAACGGAAATATGTACAATATAAACACATGTCTTGGCCTACCATACCTTCAGAAATCACATCTCCAGTTTTTACTTCAGTGGCATTTGGCTAACGGATCCCATGTCACGTGAATTAGTTGCCAAAGATACCATAAATCCACGAGTTAACACAAACGGATATATGTACGATATAAACACATGTCTTGGCCTACCAAACCGGTAGAAATCACGTCTCCAGTTTTTACTTTAGTGGCAAATGGCTAACTGATCCCATGTCAGGTGAATTAGTTGCCAAAGATTCCATAAGAACACGATTTGACACAAACGGATACATGTACAATATAAACACATATCTTGGCCTACCATACCGGCAGAAATCACATCTCCAATTTTTACTTCAGTGGCAATTGGCTAACTGATCCCATGTCAGGTGAATTAGTTGCCAAAAATACCATAAGACCACGAGTTGATACAAACGGATATATGTACGATATAAACACATGTCTTGGCCTACCATACCGGCAGAAGTCACGTCTCCAATTTTTACTTCAGTGGCAATTGGCTAACTGATCCCATGTCAGGTGAATTAGTTGCCAAAGATACCATAAGACCACGAGATGACACCAATGGATATATGTACGATATAAACACATGTCTTGGCCTACTAAACCGGTAGAAATCACGTCTCCAGTTTTTACTTCAGTGGCAATTGGCTAACTGATCCCATGTCAGGTGAATTAGTTGCCAAAGATACCATAAGAGGTGTGGCGATCAGTTCCTATTGAATGTGCACTGTTCTAACCGGTTAGGCTCAACTTAATAATGTGACACAAGCTTAGATTTTACTTTGTTATCTCCCAACGAGCGTCCCTATTGCCATAGGTGCGACTCGTAGGAAGAGGTGTGGCGATCATTTCCTAATGAATGTGCACTGTTCTAACCGGTTTGTTTCTAATCAATTATGTGTCTTAAGCTAAGATTTTACCTTTTTTTCTCCCAACGAGCGTTCTGCTTGCCATATTGGGACTCAGAGGAAGAGGTGTGGCGATCAGTTCCTAGTGAATGTTCTATCCGGTTTGGATCTACTTAATTGTGTGTTTTAAATTTAGATTTTACCTCGTTATCTCCCAATGAACGTCCCGCTTTTCACAGTGAATAATTGTAGGAAGCTGTGTTTGCTGTTTATCATTTCTGTGACTTTATAATGACTATATAAGTTTGACTATCTTGTGTCTCTCAACATTTAATTAGTGACTGCGTACAGACGGACAGATGGACAGACGGACAGACAGACATACTCAAATCCATAAGCTCGACTTTTGAATAAAAAAGTGAGCTTAAAAAGTAAGCTCTTGAAGAAAGCGTCGTTCTTATTCTAAGAAAATTAAATGATTTTTGTTGTGTGATAAGTTCTATAAAAACTATTATCACGAAATTTTCAAGGTTAGCTAACAAGTTTTGTTCATTGTTTACCTTTGTATTTTTAATTAATAAATTTAAAACAATTTTAATACTTATTATTTCGAATTAATTAAAGTTTTATTAGCTATTCTTTTGGCTAGATGTCAAACAAATATTTCATAACCTTTCTCATGTTAAAATGAATTAAATAAACATTAGAGCTATAGACACAAATTAAACCTAAAATCGTCATACAAGAAAGTTATTTTGATTAAACTTTAATATTTAGTTTTATTATTAAAATTATAAATGTGTATTTGACATCATCTAATTTATCCCTAATTCTATCCCTAAAAAGATGAATGTGTGAACATTTTTCGATTAAATCGATTTCTTAAACTTATCTTGTTCAGTACATTTTCAGTAGTAACTTAAACTTTTTTACCAGTTTTGTATATATTAAGTTTGTCGTATTTCAGATCTCATTTTGATCAGTTGTTTACTTATAGGATTCATTTTTGAAACAAGATAAAAAAGTTATTACTTATTAAAGCGGATAAAACTGTAGTTTTAGTGGAATCTTCCTTATTTAGTTTTGTCACAGTACATGAGACTATTACGTACATTGGATTAAAAACGTATTCATTATTAAAAAAACTCTCGTTACTTGTGATCTTTAGACGCGACAAAACGTTATTATTAGTAATTTATGACAAAATTGATTACAAAATGCGCAATAAAAACTAATTATATTAATTTAATTTTCGATTGTTCAGCAATTAACTAACTTGAAAAAATCATTTCTCCGTGAATAATGATAAAGCTCTCTTTTTTTTGACAATTTATATCCAAAGAATATCAAGTTAGTCAAAGAACTTTAGTATGATGGTCACAGTTTGTCTAGAAGTCAAATTTGAAAAGACAAAAACTATTCTAAGTACTTCAACAAGTTTGCGAGTCGACAGAGTAACATAAACTTTTAATTCATAATAATACAGTTATTTTAATTTTTCAATATTATTTTTGATTTTCACGTGTTTACGTTTTCCTTATTTGTTTGTAAGATTTGTAAAAAAAATTAATCACTAGATTCATTATCTTACTGGGACCAGTGAAATACGTATTAACCAAATCTAAAGGGTTTAACCCCTAAAATTCACTTTTAAATGAATAACGTTTTTTGATTAATGTTTATTAATAATAATTTTAAACCCTCGATAAAAAAGGAAGTAAAGTGAAGTTGATTTAAAGATTAATTTATATCGTCATCATCTCAATTAATTGTGTAACAATTTACGATTGCGATGTTAATTCACCTCCTGCCTTTGGTTAGGGTGCTATTCGGGCCAAATTCGTTTTTCAACTGTAAACTTAATATAATTTAAAATTAAAAATTTAATAAAAAGTATTAATATATCTCTAAAAGGCCAGCTATCCCACCACAATAAATTTTTTTGTTGCATTTGAAAGAAATTTAAATTAGCTGTATCGAGTTTATAGCTTAAAACATTAATTTAAAGTAACTTATCTATTTAAAAAAATCAAGAATGATTACTATAATAAATTGTATCGCTTTTAATTAACAATATTTTGTTTCTTCTTATTGAACTTTTGAGAGAGTTATAATGGCTTACAGTAAGATTTTTGAAACTTTATTTTCAGTTAGCTAATATGTCAGTTGTAGCTTAATGTAATTGCTTTTTTCCGTTTTTATAAATAATGTCAGTGACTATACAAATCGAAAAATTGAAATTATTCAACTTTTAACAAAAATATCATACAGACTATTGATTAAATGTAAACACAGTTGGTTTAATGAAAAAATTATTTTAAAAAGAAATATAGTACAAACAATTATTTCTTTGTGAAATTTATATATGATTTTGATTCATTTATCAGACTAGAAGAAACTTTACCTTTTTATACTTTGCTTCAGCTTTAAACAGGTATCGTTTACTTATAAGTTTTAAAATCAAAGTCAAAATAAAAATGGTTAGTTTACTATTATTTGACATCACTATTTTTCACTATTTGATAAAGTTCATTAGAACTCGTTAGCAAAAAGGAAGAAAAAGAATACAATTTCAATTACTTTTACAAACAATTTCAACCTCTCAAAAGTTTGATAAACGCTTATGTGGACTAAATCTGATACGAAAAATACTCCAATAATGCATTCTAAATGATGTGCGATCATTAGGCTGAAATGAAACTTTTATAGTTGACTTCAATAATTGAAATTAACGTTTTTGTTTTAAATAACTTAATCATAAAATTAATATCGTTAATATAAAACGAATATAGTTCAGGCATTTATTTATTATTTTGGAATTTTCTTAATTCTAAAAATTGCTTTAACCTTTTTTGGTTTAACAAACTAATGTTTAAATTATGCAGAAACTTTTGTTTAAACTATCTCAATGATCTAAAAAAATATATGAGCAACATTTTTTATTTGGTTGAATATTCTAATTGTGTACTTACTGCAAAACATATTTTGTTGAATTCGACTGACAGTCGGTTTTACATGTGCATGACTAAAACAATATTTAGGCAACAAATAAATAACTTTGCTATAATGAGCCTGATTAAATTATAGTTGATAATTAAAGTATTTGTGAGCTGTTGAAAGTAAACATAACGGGAAAAGGTAGAAGGTAGATAAATACAGAAATAGTCAGATAGCGACAATTAATATAATGATTTAAATTATAATATTTACTGCTGATGTTTTATTATTATTAAAACGTTTCTTAACACATCCTACATGTCAAATCTAATGACTTCAAAGAAAAAAAATAAGTTTTAAATCATAATAACATACCGATTAACAAACAGACACATTTCAAAACAAAAGCTTAAAATATCTATATTTTGTGACAATTGTTTAGGCAAAAAAGGCTTAGTTTGTGTGAAGTAAGGGCTTAAATTGAGTTAAAAATAACTAATAACGGGGAAAAACTGGTCAAAACCGACAGAAAATTGGGTAGAAAAACGTTAATATCGGGGCAAATATGAGAAAATTTTGGTGTCACGCATCTTACTAATTTTACAAAAACGCGTAATGACACGCGCATAATTGTATCTTTAACATAATTTTGATGTTACCTCATCGACAGCTAAACTAAAAATGAATAAAAATATCCTTAACACTCACTGAACTACTATTTATAACAATGTTCTGAAGCACAAAAAGTTTCATCGAAACAATAATAATTAAAAGTTTTGTTTATTTGAAAATAGAAATCAATATTATAAGTCAACAAGTCATTTTTTAGATCTCAAAAATTTGGCAAAAAAGAACAAAATTGTATCAAAACTGCAACAAATATGACTAAAAATGTTACAAAATTGGCTTAAAAATGTACAAAACATGGCTTATATTTGGTCAAAAATGACTAAAAATCGGAAAAACTAGGTAAAATTGACACAAAAAATGGTAACTAATGGTTAATATTGGGGCAAATATGAAAAATTTTTGTGTCAACCATCTTACTAATTATACTAAGACACGTTATGATAGGCGCTTTATTGAGTTCATAGGAGCAATTTTTATGTTATCTCTTCGACTGCTAAACTAAGAATGATAAAAAAATTTTAAAAATTCACTAAATTACTATAAATAACAATGTTTTAAAGTATATAAAAACTTTTAGCAAAGTGAGCTAAATAGTTCAAAATTTAGAAGAAAAATCTTTTGGGAATTTAATAACATAAAATTCTTTGTTATTATATTTGGTTTATTAACAACTGTAAATTTATTATAAAATGTTATTTTTGTTACGTTTGAAATGCTATGTTTATAAAATAATGGACAGTAAACATGAGTGCTTTTTTTGTTTCTATTTTTATAATTTAACTTTGAAAATTTTTTTGGAATGGAAAACGCTTAAAAACCATTTAACAACATTTAAATAACAAGTTTCGTTTATAAATTTAATTGGTTTTGTTTTACTTATTTTAAAACCTTTTTAGATCACTTTGTAAAAGTCAGAAGACTTATTTGGGTTCTTTTTCTGTCTGGATGTCTGTAGATTTTTTAAGATCGCAAAAATCAGACAAAAATAAACTATATTGGGTTAAAAATTGGTAAAAGCGGAGTCGAAATGTGTCAAAAACGGCTTAAATAGAAGCAAAAAAATCTTAATTTTGGTCAAAAATGATTAAAAAAGTGGCTAATATGATCAAAACTGACACATCGAATCAAAATGGTTAATATCAATGCAAATATGAGTATATTTTGGTGTCATGCGTAAGACAAATTATACTAAAACACGTTTTCCACGCGCCTAATTTTACCTATAACACAATTTTGATGTTACCTCTTCGACAGCTAAACAAATAATGAATAAAAATATCCTTAACATTCACTGAAATATTATTCATAACAATATATTAAAGCACATAAAAATTTTTATTGAATAAATATATAATAAAAAATTAGTTTTTTTAAAATTTAAAATCAATAATATAAGCTAACAATAGATTTAAAGTCAAAGTGTGCGCGTTACTAATGTTCATTCTATTTCTTCACTACATTAGATTACACAATTATGTAATTTTTCATAATGTTTCGAATGTTATATTTTAGCTTTCAAAACTAAAATTTTGAAAGAAAGCAAACAATAACTTGCCAAACATAAAATATTTGGCGAAGTCAGCAGTTATTAGAGATTCTTTCGTTTGACTATGCTTGCCTAATCTCAATAATGCAAATGATAATTTTCTGTCCGTTATTGTTTATAATCTTATCTCCTATCACTCATGAATACAAAATTATAAAAATTCATTTGCTTTTCCAAATAAAAATTTAAAAGTTAGATTATATTTCTTTAGTAAAGCAATTTAAAAGTGTTTTATGTGATTGTTCATTTTCAAGTAAATAATATTTCTGTTATCTTGCACTTTTATATGTCTATAATTTTATATTTCAATCATATAAATAACTTTATTAAAATTACATTACTTATACAAAAATTAATTAAATAGTAGCTATCTCTATTATAAATTATTAAAATAACTCAATTCTTCATAAAAAAATAAATAAAACATTCTTAATCGATCAAAATTAGCAATTATATGACAACAATAGTCTATATCTACAATACAGTTTGACTTTTAAACTAACATCGTTCTTAGCTTTATTAATTGATCGAAAATTTACAATAAATTATATAGTTATTCTTAGACGCAAAAAAGAAAAATGAGCGTTTAATTAAGTATTTGCAGTTAAATTTAAATTATTATAATCACAGCTTAAACTTTTAAACCAAAATGTTTTAAATAATATGAAAAGTATAATCTAATTATTTTCAGATGATAGGCAAACCCAATCTATTTAAATGCGCATTACTTATGACCAGGGTTGCAGATATTTCGAAATTAACTGAAAGGCCAAGCAATTTTCAAAAATTGCGTACTCAGTTTGCTTACTTTATAAAAACACTATTTCGATAAAATTATAAAAATTTTATTGTTATTAATGTCATTGATGGAGGTAAAAAAATTTTGAACTAAAAACAGGGTTTGTTAAAAGAGGAAAAAGAGAAGGTTTTAAAAATCAGTATTAATCATTTAAATAAAAATTTATGTTCAACTTTTTATAAAAATCTATCGCTCATTTTTTAGAAGTCCATAAGTTGATTTTTTCGCAATTAATCACAAATAGTAAATTGCGCCGCATTTTCTCACTCAATTTGGATAGCAAATGGCTTTATGCATTTCTGCTTATAACATATTGCAAATGTGTATAAAACTTTAATTTCAGTTCTTGTTATTTTACTCATTCACTTTGTAGAAAATAATTGAAGAGTTAATATGTTTTAAGTTCTATAGGACTATCTGTAGGCCTGTATTTTCGTAAAAGCTTCAATATTTTGTCATTACTTATATTTTTGATAATTTTATTAGAGGTCTTGGCGCTAATTTAAAATAATGTAATCTTCATTAATCGAATAGGAATATGAATAAAATGAACCAAAAGTTATATTGAGGAATAGACAAATAAGAAGAAAACGACAACAATCACTCAAACCCATTAGTCTTATATCACACAAAATGTTGAAGACGTACAAGTTCATCATTAATCAACGAAATGATGGCTTTCAAAGGCGCCGACACCGAAATAGTCAAAAATAAAATTTTCGTTACTGGCGTCATGTGTAAAGACCATTTATTAATTAACGGATCAAAAAAAAATTCCATTTTCTTTATCACTAAAACGCATTGTTCTATAGATGACTTCAAGTAATACGGAAATGTAAGAAAAGCAAAGTGTCAAGTTACTCACCGAAATACTCATACCTAAATTGACAAAAACAAAGAAAAGATAATCAAATAAATTTTTAATGATTTTTTCAAGAGTTTTTAATGAAAATTATGCTATATTTGAAAATCGCAAAAACTGATAATATTTTATAGTAGTTTTAAACTTCATATTATTTTGATCTTTAAAATATTTTAATTATACAATCATTTTTTATCTGACTTTCTAGACAGATAAATGGATTTGACTATTCTGTCTGTTCGTCCGTCCGTCTGTCCGTCTGTCCGTCCTTCCGTCCGCACTCTCATTCTAATTAAGGGATTTTTATCTTTACTTTAATAAAGGGATTTCCATGTTATTATTGCCAAAAAAGTGGCATAAAAATGGTCAAAAAAGGCCACAAAATTCGTCAAAAATTATAAAAAATTGTTAAATACTGGTAAAAATAGATAAAAATTAGGCAAAAATTACCAAAAAAAGGCTAAAAATGGGAACGGGATCTCCCGTTTTTATATGAAAACAGTCTTAAAAGTGATAAAATAGACAAAATTAGTTATCATCTGAACAGGATATTCCATTTTTATAGTAACGATTTGGATAAAAATGATAAAAATAGAGTAAAAATAGTCAAAATCAAAACGGGATATTCCGTTATTATAGTAACAATTTGGACAAAAATGATAAAATTATGGTAAAAATAATCAAAATCAGAACGGGATATTCCGTTTTAATAGTAACAATTTGGACAAAAATAATAAAAATAGGGTAAAAATAGTCAAAATCAGAACGGGATATTCCGTTTTTATAGTAACAATTCGGACAAAAACGATAAAATCGGCTAAAAATAAACAAAAACTAGAACGGGATATTCCGTTTTTATATTAGCAGTTTGGACTAAAATGTTAACAATCGGATAAAAATTGACCAAAGCCGAACGGGATATTAAGTTTTAATTGCAATTATAATGACTATAATTTTAAAAACAGAATTGAATATTGGCTTGTTTTATGTAAAAATATGAAATTATATGTAAAAATTCAATTTTATGAAAAATAATACAAACTAATGGGAGCGAGCAAACGGAGTGAGCGAGCGACCATATACTAACTGAAATTAACTTTACAAAGTCAGATATTTAGACCGTATCGATCTTGTTTTGATATATAATACAAGAGTAATATTAACAATTATTAACAAGTGGGTTTTGTTAAAATAAAATGTTTAATTACAACAAACTGTATTAAAAGCAATAATCTTTAATTATTGAGTCTTTATTTTAATTTTCAATGTAATTTTCTGTAAAATATAAATAAATATAAATGGTTTATGGCATATTGAATTAGTTTTTGTAAACTGTATTGTTATCTTTAAAAGCAAATTTAAAAAATTTTAAAACATTCTAATTTCATTATAATTAAGAAAATTGAAAAATCTACACATACCACACTAATCATAGAATAGTCATAACTATTCTTATCATCACTCTAATGCAAAAAAGTCGATAATTAATATTTAAACAAAATGAATTACAAGGAAATACAAGTGAGTTCTTTATAATTATTTTTACAAAGCATAATTGATTTTATGGTGAATGAATTTTTAAAACATTTTTTTATAGATTACACGATTATCATTCAACACGAACTATGTATACATACTCGTAAATGTATTGTGAATTCACAAACATCAAATTAAAACAAGAATTAACATTAGTAATGCGCTCACATTAACTTTAAGTCTATTATTTTCTAACATTATTAATTTCTATTTTTAAATAAACAAAATTTTTAAATATTATTGTTTCGATAAAAATTTTATGTACTTTAAAACATTGTTGTAAATTGTACTTCAGTGAGTGCTAAGGTTTTATTTATTCATTCTTAGTAACATTTTACGAGATTACATCAAAATTGTGTTATAGATATAATTAGGCGAGTGTCATAAAGTGTTATACTATAATTAATAAGACGCGTTCCAACAAATAATTCTCATATTTTCCCCGAAATTAACCATTTTTGAACCGATTTTGTGTTAGTATTGACCAATTTAACCATTTTTGAATAAATATAAGCCTTAATAATCCTTAATTTAAGCGTTTTTTGCCCCATTATTAGTCATTTTTCACAAAATTTTAGCCCAATTTTGCCCCTATTTATGCCAATGTTGGCCAATTATTTACCCAATTATGATCATTTTTGCATGAGTTTTGTGATCATAGAAAGCTCTAACTCCATACAGACGGACATCCCAAATTCAATAGCTGACTTTTACAAAGTGAGCTAAAAATGTCAAAATGAATACGCTAAAATAAAAAATGGGACTTACTGAAAAACGAGATAAAATTGATAAAACTAATTAAAATAAATAATAACAACCTGTAAAATACTTGTTTTATGTTTTTATATTTTATTTCTTAAACCCAATCAATAAAATGTGGGTGAATAATTTTACTAAATCTTTATTCTTTTTTTTGAAATTATAATTTCTGTAAACATTTAATTTAAATACAACAGAAAATGAAACCAGAATAAACATTAGTAATGCTCTCAGTTTGATACCAATTTTAATTTATATAATGATAAATTCATAATTATAAGGTAATTTAAAATTTTCATCACTTAATTTTTTGTTTATTGTTGTTATACAATGTCAAGAATAATCGGTGCACAGCATACGTAAAAATCAGAAATGGATAAGTAGTGTGTGACCTTTAATTTTGTGACCAATAATTATCCGTTATACGGATTTTCGTTATATTTTCAACATACGTACACATACAACTGTTCTGCAACTAATATTAAAATAAGACAAGGACAGGATATGTGTTACCAATAATTTTGTGACCAAAAAGTTACCGTTATGCGGATTTTGGTAAATTTTTCAAGACAAGTAAACACACAACTGGTCTTCAACATATATAAATATCAAACATGAATAGTTTAAACGTTATAAATGAAATAGGAATCGTAAAACATCATAATTCGTCTCCATTAAAATAGTTATTAAAAAACTAATGATCCAGATTTTAGAAAATACCCTTTTAAGTAATTTTGAACTAAAATAAATAATGCAAAATATTTTTTTAAAAAATTAAACTAAATTAATTTTGGTAATTACTTACAACATTTATGGATATTTTTTCAATTTTTTCAATTTTTTTCTAATTTTTTGGTTTTTTTAACTTTTTGAATTTTTGAATAGATAAACGAAAGGATGACTAATGGCGCGAGTCACAGAATAAAAAAGAAGGTACTACCAAATTAAAAGAAACAAATGGAAGACAAATGGCGATTTTTCGTTTTGTATCAAATAATTTCTTGATTAAATGTCAAACCATCTTATAATCATTTGTACAACTTTCGAAACTATTCCTGATCAACTTAAAAGTTAATCTACGGTGAATGAAAGCACGGTTTCCTCAAGAAAACCATTCATGCAACTTCAATCTCGTGTCCGCTGACAAATTAATTTATTACTTTCTGAACATGACAGTTTTATTGGAGTTAACGCAAGTGATTTGTTACAATTAAAATTAATAAAAAACAACCATGCAATAATCTGAGCAATGAGAATAATGGATTGCAGTCTTATTAAATAGTAACAACACAACAGAAAATTTGGTTGTTGTCTATTTAATGGCCCATATTGTTAGTAAAATTTTTATTATTTTTTAAAAGTATTGTTGAAAAATATTTACTTAATTTCAGCCAAATAACCCTTTATCGAATTGAATATACATTAAAATAATTATTTTTAAGAATTCGCGAATATTATTGCAGAATTCAAATCTAAAAATATTCATAATTTTTTGTCAGATACATGATTACGAGACTGTAACATTGCCAAATCATCCAGTATTACTGTATTACTATGAAAATTCCATAACCTAAACCATACCAATTCAATCCAAAGCCAAACCCAAACCCAAACCCAAACCCAAACCCAAACCCAAACCCAAACCCAAACCCAAACCATACCATCTTAACTTAACCTATAGTAACGTAATGAAAAGTAACGTAACGTAACCTAACGAAAACTAACTCAAAAACTAACCATAACTTAACGATATTATATACAATATTCAAATATTACAACAAAATAAATGGTGTATAATGGATTCGAGGTTCTATAATAGTACTTTAAAACGAGAAGCATATAGATTTGTTATAGATTTCTATTTTATTTCAAAAGAAACAATACGGGCCAAAAATATACAACGGCTGAAAATTTCGACATCTTCGGTTTTTTACTATTTATTTAAAAAATAATTAAATTTTTAAGAAAAACTAAAATCAATAAGTTAGTGTATAATGGTCAGCGATTTAGTCTGTCACTTCAAAAAATTATCTTGAAGCTCACTTTCGAAGAATATATTTATCAGTTTACAAATGTTATTAAAATTATTTGCAACAATGTTACAATGTTATATTCAAACCAAAGTTGTTTTAAAAAATGGGTAGTGATTTAAATATGTTTAATTATATATACCAAAAAATACTTTTTTGTTTCTCTCTCCGTACGCAACATATGTCCGCAATAATACTTATATCGCTGCACAGTATGTGTTATGCAAGAATTAGTACTTATAAACGCGAATCGTAAGTAATATTATAGTGGTAAAACGTACTAAAACGTTTACATACACCTAACATAAATTGGCTTAATAATATAAAATATACTTTTCCGTCCTCAACAGTAGATGGGGTGGCTAGTAAGTAAACTAAATTTTACATTTTTAATTAAACTGTTACAAGTTAAAAATGGTCCACTTTCAGAAAACAATTGATAAGAAAATGAGTTCGATAATGTTGACATCCAAATAATTAATTATAAAAAATAACCATTATATATAAAGATTTGAAAAAATCAAGTATTACAGTTTTAAATAAATTTATATTTGTTCTGGTTTATTTTATTTTATTTGTAATTTTCTTATTTATAAATGTATATTAACCAAATACTAAGCTCAAATTCTATGAAAGACATCTAGATTAGCAAAATTTAACAATATCAATCTCTCTGGTTATACGTATTCTTTTATAAGTAAAGAAGTCTAATCTATTTCTTATGTTAATAAACTGAATAATCATTACGCTTTATTGGATTAAAACTAAAATTTTTGTAAAGCATTCAGAAAAGTAAATTCAACATTTATGTCGTTCTTGGGTTTTATCTTACTTTGACGTTGGAAGTTTGATAATAGCTGTGTTTAAAATAAAGGTGTATGATGAATAAATTGAGTGTGTAAATAATGTTGTGTATCTATATAAGTGTTTTTTAATGTAGAAAAATATTTTACAGTTAAAGTTAGTTAACACAAGCAAGCAAAATTTATGCAAATGTTGAAGATTTTAAATGTTTTTTTTTGTGAGCACTTAGTATATGTTAATATTAAACAAATCGTTATTATTATTACCTTAAAAATAGTTTAATGGCATAAAATCGTTTATTAATCACCTCTAATTTTTACCTTCAGAAGTTGTATAAACTATTGTGTTTACTTAAAAACAAAATAAATATGTTCATTAAGAGTTTACTTTTCAAATAAAGAATTCTAATAAGTTTTGAATTTATTTTAAACATTATACTATTCAAATAAACAAAAACCAGGCATTGATAAACAGCTCACTAACTAAAGAATAATGAATAACTATGTCGAAAATATTTTATTTTTTTAGCCAATATGATAAAAATTAAGAATTTCAAATCTTTTCTTCTATTGGAAACTGCACATTACTTTAAATTTCTTTTACTTTTCCGCAAAGCGAAAACAGTCATTTTTCCTCTATTATAAGGGCGGTAAAACTTTACTCAGAAAAGTGGTACGTTTCGGTCAGTTATCTGTTTCATCTTTTAGAATTCGGTCCAATTTTGGTTAAAGTTTCGGTCGAATAAAATATAATAAAAATAAATTATTGTTATAATGTCATACATTTCATTGTATCATTGAGTAAAACTAAGTCTATTTTCATTGAATAGAAATTATTTTATAGACGTAAACACGCTTCAAATATCGGAAGTATTTTTCAGATAGTAATACCCAAAAACCTAGATAATACTATAATCCGCATTAATCTAAGTATGCGTTCTGCTTCCACCATCTGCTCCAAAACCTCGTGCACATCTAACGGACTCCAATCCAAATGCGGAACATTGAGTTGATCTACTACTTCAACTTCATCCCAATCATTACCTAAACTCATCGTTAATCCATATATGTGATTAAATAACTAGCATACATTTAAACGTAAAAACTCGTGTGTGTGTGTGTGTCACATCGATGTATCCATAATCTTCACAATTCTCAACTTATTCTCCTCTTTCACTCTCCTTTCATGCTTCAAACGGCATTCATTCAATTTGTATTTCAAATAACAATAACAACATACACTCATTATCAACAACAACACAACAACCAACAATCCAAGAATCATAACAACAAAAGCTGGTAAGTGATGAACAGGCAAAAACAGTTTCTCGTAAACGTTAGTTTCGATTTTATCAATTTCGTTAAATAGTTCATCCATATTAGCCTTATATTCGGTACTTCGGGATTCCAATAAGTAATTTACTTGGGACGACAGACGGTCATCAAAGACATTAACTTTCACTGTGTCAGCATTATACGTAAAGTTTAACAGTTTGAAAGTTGTATCCAATGATAATTTTATCGG
>JAQIXJ010000994.1:0-24734 GCA_034700185.1 Phthiracarus laevigatus | reverse complement strand
TGCAATAAATGATATTTGGCCAAACAGTGTTAAATATGAAAATATTTTGCTATTAATTACAGATCGAGCTCCTTATATGGTTAAATTGGGCAAACATTTCAAAAAAACATTTGAAAAAGCTATACACTTGACATGCACAGCTCACGGAATTCACAATCTTTCAGAAACAATTCGAATAAATTATAAAAACATCGATAAATTAATTAACGCTGGAAAACAAATGTTTGTAAAATGTCAGTCAAGAGTAAATGAATTTAAACAATTAGCTCCGGACTTAAATCTACCACCAAAACCAATTTTAACTCGATGGGGTACATGGTTATCAGCGGCTAAATATTATGCAGAAAACTTAGATATTGTGGCTGATATATTTTTAAAATTTGATTCAAAACATTCTCAATGTGTAAAAAATGCTCAAAAATGCCTTCAAAAGCATAGTATTCTCAAAAATGAACTGTCATTTATTGAAGCTAATTTTATATGTCTCATCGTATTAATTGAAAAATTAGAAAGTAGAGAATTATCTTTATGTGACGCTATTAATATGATAGAAGACTTCGTTAAGAAATTAAGTTTAGTTCGTGGAAATATTGGAAAAATTTCTTATCAAAGAATAGTAAATGTTTTAGAAGAAAATCCCGGTTATAAATCCATGAAAAATATTGCTGCAATATTATCTGAAAAAGATTGTGATGAAGATGACGCTGTTTTAAAATTAAATCCGCTACAAATTGCTTCATTTCGTTATGCTCCAACAACAAATTGTGAAGTCGAAAGAAGTTTTTCGCAATATAAAAACTTTTTTCGTAAAAATAGAGCAAACTTTACTGATGAAAACCTTATAAATACTTTTTTCGTTAACGTTAATTCAAATTATAATGATAACGTATAAAAAACTATCATTTTTCTGATTTGTTTTTAATAAATTTGAGAATTTTATTGCATATTTGAGCGCATATTTAGCTTCTTTTAATAGCATTTTTACGTCGCATATATCGAATTTTTTATCGCATAAAAATAGAGTCCCTAGTAATAATGAATAGGATAATGTGTATAATTACAACTGACTGGTGGAATAATTAGACTGTTTGTAAGGGTTATATTTGACTAAGAAATATTTTAAAACTGAAAAATATTTGCATGTATTAAGTTTGTTGGTAATAAAGATGATATAATAAGTCTATTTTATTATTAAGGAAAAGAAATTCGTCAAATAACGATTGAACAAAACTATTTAATTTTATAAAAACGAGTTATTAAACCGATTTAGACCTAAATTAATGAAATTTAAGTAAACGAATTAAACGATATTTCAATTTTTTAAATCGATTTTTAATAAATGGTACTGAATATGCTAAAAAAGTTGGAAAAACTATTTTGAAAAAAATCCAGCTAAAAATTTAATTTACTTTTGCCAATTTTAATTTGGTAGAAAAAATTAGGCACAAATTTTGTCCGATAGTTTCTGTTGTATTTACAGATCTTTTTTGAAATTTAAGACATTTTTTAGAAGCAATAGAAAACGATTCAATGATTACACATAAAGTATTATATGATAGTGTATATTAATTCATTTTTGTAACTAAAAATTAAAATTTTTTAAACGATTTTTGGTATTTTATCAAACTATTAATAGACGATTTTAAACCTATTTTTCTAACGATTTTCACTTCCCTACTTATTATCAAAAAATGAATCCTATCGAGTCAAGATGCCAAAGCCAATTATAAATATAAACTTTGAAGGTATGAACAAACAGACAGACAGCCGAACGTACGGACATACGTGGTCAAATCCATACGTTTGACTTTTTGCAAAAAAGTGAGTTAATAAAAAATAACAGGCTCTGATGATATGCCTGAATAATGAAATGCAGAGAAAACTGTGATGGAATAGATTTGCGTTAATTAAAGCGCAGTTACCGAATAATAATTTCTAAGTATAACATAAGTATTGCAACATAGTTGTACTTTTAATTGCTTTTTATAGACATATCCTTGATTTATAAAAAAAACACGAGAAAGATACTTACAAGTACAAGTATTTAATAAATAGGCATGAAAAATTTAGTATATCGCTAGTGAATATTATCAAAATAATCACGCATAACACATAGAAGGGGGAGATTGTATGATACAATTCTCTAATTGTTGTAATTTAGCGTGAATAGTTTTTAAAAAGCAACAATTAAAATATAATTTTATATTCTGATTAATCAACGCATAGTTTCAAATAACAAAATAAATTTCAAATAAGGATGAGGCTAGAGTAGCGCGCCCACCTAAAAGTAGCCAAAAAACCTTATATTAACACAGTTATTTCTTGACTAAACCAGATTAGTTTTATAATCCCTATACTTCCCGTGCAACTTCTCTTACTATAATTGGATAATGTATCGCACATTAGAAGTAGTAACTAAAACGACTTTAAATAGTTTTAATTTTAGAATGTTCTCAACGCGAAAACACCGACCAGAGCCAACAAGTCTAGGATTATGATATGCTTACGGCGAGATTGATTACTATCCACAATAAAAATTCAATATAAGCAAGCTTTCATTTCACTATTACATAAATACGAATAATCTTAAATTGGAATTATCTATTTATGTAAAAGCAGTAAAGTAGAGTTATATAATTTTAATAGGAGATCTAATATGATAGCCTTCGTATTATACAGCATTTCAGTAACCTTCGATGAAATCCACTCAATCAGTAACTATGCGTTCTAAAAATAGTGTTATAATTAAGAATAAAAAGCGATCGATCCTCATTGACAAAAAAATCTCAAGGATAGTTCACTAATAAAGTTCGTAACACACGTAGGCCGAGCAGTGTACCTATGAATATCAAACCAGATTCAAACTGTTAGTTAATTTATGGGCAATTAATGTCAATTGCATGAATGCAGGTGTCTGTCCAACAGCAACATTTTTTTTGTAGATGCTCTAAAATAATTTAATAATGTCCTTTATTGTGCAATTTTATTATAAATTAATCCTCAATATTAAACCTAAATCTTTAAAAATTCGCGTAATCAAAAATCATTATATCGTTTGGATAAAATTGTATAAAAATTAGTTTGACCAAACCTCCCTGTTTTTTACCTAAAAAATACTTTTGATCATACTTATAATATGTGAGCATAAATGTAATCTAACTTTTATAAATTTTTTATGTATTGCTGAACATATTTTCTATATTTAAACACTGAATTAAACTTAAAGTTTATTATAAAATGGATCGCAACAGATACTAATTAGTATGTATTATATAATTCTTCGTTTCAATCATATGATAATACTGTATTTAGTTGCGAACTCATTAACTAAACTTGTATACTTAAAAGTCTTTAAATTATCTGTTTTGTGAGTATATATATCGATTAAATTTAAATAATTATTCAAAAAAGTGGTTAAAACAAATTCAGTAAACAATTAATTGGAAAATTAAGATCAAATATAAATCTAATCTTAGCTAAACTGTATAAAATTAAGCAATAATTAAAACTGTTTTTAAATTTTAATATAAAAAGCTAAAACTAAATATGCGAATGATTAAACTTTTTTCCCAACCACTCGAGGATTGTTTTTACGAATTTGTTCGGCTCCGTGTTGTCGATAATCGAACGTACAATTATGCTCATTTGAGTATCGATGAGTTACGCAATACACACCACCACAACGACACTCGAAACCTAAACATAATATAAATCGAAATAAGAACGTAATTTTCCACATCAAAAATACTACTACTGACCAATAAGTGCAACATTAGCATTGCATTTTCCGCACTTTTTCGTCTTCTTTTTCTCTTTTCTTGCTGCAGATGACGAAGGTTTTTGAATATTAGTATTAGACTCGGATACGATATTTGCCGCATCCGTATGTTTGGACGTCGATTCTGCAGTGACCTCATTGTTGGCGCTTTTAGTTGGACGCTCTTCTTCATGGACTGGAGACTAAATCATAAATCAATATCAATTGATAAGATCGGATAAGAATTATTAATAAATACTTTAGGATTTGTTTTAGATTTTTTTGACTTTGTTCTGGTAACGCTATCATCTTTTGATTTATCAGAATCTTTATTTGGTTTGTCCTTCTGTTTTTCGTTGTCTCGTTTACGCTTATTATCGCTATTATCACTCATTATACTCGCGCAAAGCAACACAGACACACACTGTTTCTAATTTTTTGATCCAACAGGAAAGATAACTGTTTCCCAAAAAGAAATTTGATTTTAATGTTTATTTAATGGTTACCGTCCAGTATATATAATTTTACTTTGTACTGGTGAGCGTGAGCTGAATTTTCAAAAAGATTTTCCTATTGTTATGTACAAAATGTACAAAAAAATTGTCAGTCACTGGCATTATTTTAAACACAAAAAACATGTAATGTACTCGTTAGTCTTAACAATAATAACACAAAATTTGTATAATTAATGATTTGTTTTCTGAAATTACGTAAATTTTATAAATCATGATAAACTATTTTTTTATAAGTGATTCATTTTATAGGGAAATAACAAACTAGTTATAATTATTTTATGTAATATGTTTCACATTTGCTTGCTCTCATCCTTTATACTCAAGATATACTACTGCTAAGAGAGCATGCAATTTACAATTATTATACGAGTTCAAACATTATGAATATTTGTTAATTATAACGGAAAATTATTATATGCAAACTAAATTAATTTTTCATTAGCTCTTTAAAGATATGTGGTAATGAATAAAAAAATTTTACGCATAATAAATAAAAGATTATACAAGAATAAAAAACGTATTTGGAATCATTTTACAAAAAAATATCATGCAAATATTATTTTGTAGTTTTCTGTTTTCTATTGCACAATATTTTTTGTTCTCCTTTAAATTTATTAAGTTGGGCAGTGAATATAAAAACGAAAACATCCGAATCTATTTTTAGCTCACTTTTAAAAAAAGTAGAGCTTAAGCTTTTGACACTGTCCGTCCGTCTGTTCTGTGTGTTCGTAGTCTTATGTTTATAAAGGGATTTCTCCTATTTCTTATATTAATAAAGGGATTTGCCATTTTACTATCATGACTAAAAAAACACATATTTGTTACATAAGATTGCAAATACTCATTAAAATTGAGCACTCTAAGAATGTGTCGTTTATTGATCTGATTTTTGGACAATTTTACCCGATTTTTCGGCCCAATATTGACCATTTCAATAAGAAAAATCAATTTTTTATATAAAAACGGAAACTCCTGATCTGAGTTTTGGCTATTTTTACTCAATTTTTTTTGCTATTAGAGCACAAATTATTACAATAAAAAAATGAATTTGACCGTTGGCACCGTTATTAAATACTTGTGTAGTTTAACTAGGTTTGCAGTTTAGGTAGCTTTCAGATAGATTTTGAATAACTTTCTGGTGAATTCTGGTAGCTTTTGGGTTGGTTTGGGTATACTTTATTTAGCGTTCGGGAAGGGTAGGTGAGCTTACAGGTGAATATTTCAGGTGAATATGGCTAACATTCGGATAGCGTTCAGGTAGCTTCTATTAATAGAAATATGGGAGCTTCTGACCCCAAGTTTGACTATATTTAGACTGATTTTGGACATTTCTTGACCATTAAAGACTTGATTTTGGCTATTTATGGGCGATTTTGACCATTTTGACTCTTAATATAAGATATAGCTTAAAAATCCTTTATTAATATAAGAAATTAATGAAATCCCTTTAGTAATATAAAACGGAGTAAGCGAAACGAACGCGACACTTGTTGTAGGGTGTGACTGACGGATGGGTGGATGAACGGATGGACGGAGAAAATAGCAAATCCATGTATCTGCCAGAAATGTAAGATAAAAAACAAGCAAGTTTATATTTTGATTACCCAAACTTATAAAAAATATGAGAATATGGTACACAGGGTGCGTGAGGGTGAGAAATACAAAGTGTATTAGTAATTTATTACTAATAATTATTAAATGTTTGGTTTATTGCTAAGATTTTTGTTCAATAAATAATCAATAAATAAGGGTTCACTTTAGCTGGAATTTTATAGCGTATATCAATAATTACTAATAGATTAGTTTTTAAAACTATTTGCACTTTTAATATTAAAATACACTAAATGAATCATATACACTAATTTTTACTTATTTAGTGAAATCAAGTTTCTGATTGTAACATTTTTGGAAACCTCGATACAAAATGTTAATTATAATATTGTTAGTTTTTTGCGGTTTATCCACCATTAACAGTGTTTATGTTCGAAAAACGATAGTAAGTAATTTTTTATGTTTTTCAATTTTTCCAATTGTTCTTAATATTATTTTGAATCTTATTAATAGCCAGGATATATAGCATCGCGAGGCTTTGATTACCAAATTCATAAAATAGTAACTGAAGACAAATACGTGTTAACGTCATACAGAATTATAAATCCTTATATCACGAGAACAAACTTGCCTCCAGTTTTTCTACAGCACGGCCTCTCAGAATCGGGAGCTTATTTTCTTATTAACACTGAAGGCATTCATTTATAAAAGCAAACTATTTTTTGGGAATCCATTTATTAAATGTTAATAATTTTTTAGGTTTTATAAATTCTAGCGGCATTTATACCGAGAATGGTGGTACGATTATAAACAGATGTGATATATTTGAAACAAATTTGAAGCATACAATCGGAAGAACATTAGGGTTTGTGTTATCGTCGTGTGGATATGATGTTTGGATTGGAAATAGTAGAGGAACTAGTTATTCAAAAATTAACTTGGAAATTCAAACTAAATGTGAGTGTGAATACTTTCTAACCGTGAAGAATTTGAATTAATTTAACGCTGTTAACAGGTACCACTTTTGAAACCCTTTTTGAAACCCTACACAAACGGACAAGTTAAGGATGCAAACTGAACCTCTAGTAACCCAGAAAACTAGAACAAACCAGTACCAATAATATTTAATGCATCAGAACCGAAACCCCAAAAATAAATTATACTAAAAATGAGAAAACTGATATTTAAATGGTAATATCGTAATATCAAATTGAATTTGTTATTCTAATTATTATAATTATTATAATTTTTTCTGCTAAATTTCTAATATTGTTTTTTTTGACGCTAAAAAATTTACAAAACGATACATTCACATTTTTTCAAAGGTAAATGCGTACTTAAGTATATTAGTTTTTAAATCAAGATGGTAAAATTTCAAGCCCCTTAACCACTTTATTAATATAAGACTGCGAACATGATGACAAACAGACAGACATGTAGGCTCAAATCAGTAAGCTCGACTTTTTGTCTATTTGGTGAGCTAAAAAATATTTCGAAACCTTAATTGAAAATTTCTGAAATTTATTTATCGGGTTCAATTAATTAATTTATTAAAAAACTATTTAACCATAAAAGAACTGACTTTTTGAAAAAAAATTAACCGAACTGATAAGCAACCCTTCGGGTAAACTCGAGAGGTTAATCGAACCTTAACAGCTTTAAATTAATTGTAATAATTTTATTGTATAACATAGAAAAGTGTTATAAATATATTCAACTACTAGGAAATTTGATATAAATTAATGAGCAAAAGATATTATTTTTTTATGGAAATTTTCCAAATTTTGGATTACTTAGCGAAAAGATTTTGGGAATACTCATTTCAACAAATGGCTTTCTTTGATTTACCAGCATATTTATCTTACATATTATCAACAACTAAAAGGAGTATAAAATAATTTTATTTCTATCAAACAAAAATTAAATAATTAATGAATTTAGAATCACTGGCATACATCGGAGCTTCTCAGGGATCAACTCAAATGTTTGCATTATTATCAGCGCGACCAGAATATTCTAAAATGATAAATTTATTCGTCGCTATGGCTCCTGCGGTTTATTTTAACCATGCCGATGAACGATTAAAATATGTTGCTAGAAAATTTACTGACTTATTCAGGTAACTTTTTTAAAAGATTTATTATTGTTTTTTTATTCAATATTTTCTGATTTTAATATTTTTATTATGTTTTTATTTGATAATTAGAAAAATTCCAGCTCCTGTCGGCATTGGAATTGAGGATAAAATAACCGATGCATTATGCCCTGGCAATGATAATATTTGTTCATTATTAATGTCTCCAAATATAAATATGGTAATATATAATTTTATATACAACCAGGTGATATGCACTTTAATTAGTTTAGAGTGCAGTTTGTTTAAAATTATAATATTTACATTAGACTTGGAAACTGACCCGAATCTGGTCATATTTTAAATCTTAAAAAAATTTCAATAATTTTTAAAATATTTATAGCAAAAAATTGTAGTACACTAGTTTTAAAATTACTAATTATTATTATTTAGTTAAAAATATAGTAATAATTTTAAAAAAGTAATAATTTCAAAAACGCAAAAGTTCTTGTCATATTTTTGTATTTTTATGTTTGTAACATTGGTTTATAATATTTTTAAAACCCTCCAATTAAGTCGCGTGAGCTTAGTCGCCCCTAACCAGACATTTCAATTATCCGTTTACAATAATATATATAATATAAATATAGTATTAATAATTATGGTAAGATTTTCGTGTATCCAATTACCTAACATCTTAATGGTTAAAACAAAATACTAAAGCGTTTGGCTATAGCTTATCATTTTACTTACAAACATAATTTTTAATTGAAATAAACAAAATTTATTTTGCATTAATATAGACTATGGCTAGCGCTTATTTTTCAGCAATAGACATCACATCGACCTGGTGTTATGTACATTACGGTCAAATATTGAATTATAGGGATTTTGTTTATTTCGATTATGGCTCGCGTGAGAAAAATTTCAAGCATTATCACACTAAACATTTGCCGATTTTTAATATCGGAGCGATCACTTCCGACAGAATTGCGCTTTTTTATGGTGACAGCGATATGGTAGTGAGTGTGCGTGATGTTCAATTGCTAATACAAAGATTAAATGGTAATAAAGGATAGAATTTTTTTTATAGTTTTTAAGAATTAGAAATTAATGTTTTACTTTATTTAAGTTAAGCTTCTGGATAACTATATGGTAGAGTTTAGAGGATGGGCACACGTGGATTTCGTATTGTCACAATACACCGGTTCTCTTATTAATCCCAAAATTTTAGGTTTACTAAATAAGACACCCGAAGCAACTGTGTAGAAATTAAATATCTATGAAATATTTTTGGAAAACATTTAATTTTAACAGTATAGGCGGAGTTCTAATTTTCCAATTCTTTACATTGGCATATTCTTCTAAATTTTCTTATTTATTTTTTTGTAAGATAAAAAAACAGAAATCACTTGTTTCAAAAATCGTCAAAAGTTTTCATTTGAATTTTTACAGTATTTTAAATTATGATTTGTTTTTATATTTTCGATTGATTTTTCTAAAACTACGCCTTCAACCAAAAGAGCTTTTCAAAAAACTTTTATGATATTTGGTATATTATTCTAAGTAATCATAGTATCCGTCCAAACTCTCAAATTAGATAAAATAATTTAATTTTATACACAATCTTTAGTTAACTTTTATCTGTTTTTTATGACTCAATTGCAAATTCAACGCAATTTATTTTTTTGATTTTAATTATTCAGCATTAAATTATTTAAAAGTAATGTTTTTTTAACAAATTGTCAATATGTATAATTAACAAAAATTTTCATTTGACTCTTTCAAAATAAATATGAAAATACATGTTAAAGAATAATCAAATAAGTATTACATTAACGTTGTATACAAATATAAACAAAATTATTGCTTTTGTATTAAAGGTAAATTGAATACTGGTTACATTGAATTTAAATTTAAAAAATGTGAAGAAATCTGTAAATCAGTTAAAACATATATCCTTGTAAATCACACAATGATAATATTTATTTTTTTTTTTAAAAGTTGGAATTGTTAAAAAAATTAATTTTATTGCCATTTAATTAAGCAAAGCCTAAATAATTTGCTTAAATATTAATTTATTTGTAGAAAACATTCAGTTATTTTACATAAGTATAGCGTAAAAGTTTGGCAGTGATTATTAGAGACAGCAAACAACACACACTTTACATTTTACAAACTCCAAATTTTGTTGGAATTTAATTTTAATCAATTAACACACAATAAGCTTACATTTATATAGAAATCTTATTTCTAAATAAGCAAATGAATGAATGTACTCAAGTGATATTTTACACTCAAAAAAGTATTGAATTTGCTGTCTTAGTTATAACGGATATACCTGACTATAGTCTTAAAAAAATAGCGAAAATAGCTCAAAAAACTAATTGTTAAAAAACAAATTAAAGCATTCAATAGTTTTTAAAATAAATTAAATGTAACTTATGTTTCCATTTTTCCAGACTATTAACATATTTCTAGTAAGGCTTTCAAATAATATGTGTGGACAATGAAAGAGAGAACTTGTTTATAAAAATGGATGCGATAAAAGTTAACAACGCGACTATGAATATCACCATTATTATTAAAACCACCAAAATCCACGTCCAATTAAACGAACGCGTTGACAGCTCGTGACTTTGGGTGACAGATATCGAATGGCAAATTCGCGAGAGTTCGTGTTCGCTGTAATCGGTGTCACAAATGCAAGACCCGTTTTCGCAGTGACGATTACTGGTGCGCATCAGTTGGTCGTTATACGCGCATTCATAGTTAGCGCCACAACGAAACCTAATGCAATGACCATTAACTAACTTATGATTGGGTTTGCACACGCAATCGCCATAATTACACACTTGATTACCGCCATCGCAAGCAGAGTTATCGTTGCATTCGCATTTACCATTGTTTTCCAGATTTTCGGTAAACCCCGACATACAAATACAGTTACCATTAAACAGGTTGCATATTCGGTTTCGATCGAATCGGTGGCAATCGATGTGTTGAGTGCACGCCAATCGCACACAGTTTGTCACATTGTATTCGTAGTTCACTTTACATTTGCAGCGATTATTAACGCATATCTGGTTGGATACTAACCAATCACAATCATTACTGGAAGAACAGTACTTATTGAAAGTGCGCGATGCCTTTTTATTTCGAGATAATAACATATGACTCCCATTAAATCGATTAAGTTTTCTCAAGTTTGATCGCGATTTTAGCGCACACTTGTGGCCATTCGAATGGTTTTGTTTGTAACCAGGTTTACAGACACACAAACCAATCTGTTGGACACACTTGCGAGCGGTGTCGTACTCCTGACAGTCAATGTCTTCGTTGCAGCCAAAGTAATCACAATTAATGCCATTATAGCGATAGTTAGGTTCGCATTTCCAATGATTATCGACACAAAGCTGATTCCCATTGTACAGCTCCAGCTCCTCATTGCATAACAAGCTTACAGATTCGTCACAATATGTGTTATACTTTGATTGATTGATAGCTTTATTAACAATTAGTTTAGTGTCGCTATAGTTAGCTATTGGATAACCATAAACTTTATCGACAAACAAAGCGATTATTATCAAAATTATTACTAAACGGCATCGAAAATAATTTACTTTGCGAATAAGCTTAATCATAATAAAAGATGTAAAATCATTCTGTTTTTTTCAGTGAATTTGCGAAATTAATTAATTATAAAATCATGATTTGTGGCACTGTTTATGTTAGAAAAATCGATACTATTATTCCCATTAACGCGTCCACTCCTTTCGTTAAATATTTGTTTTTATAATGCGGTATAACTTATAGCGCGCCTTCTATTGCGTACATGTTTCGGTTATCATATCGATTTTCATGATCGGTAACTTTTCAAAACTGTTTTTAAGTGAACTCGATTTGTCGGTGCGTTACAGCAACCAAACAATGTTGAGCGAAACACTCATTTATACACTTAATCAATGTTTTTTCGGGACGAACAAGCGGTTGCTTCGATTTAGTTTGGCCCCAAACAACGCATTCACCCGAACATAATAGTTTAGCCACAGATAAATCGCAACGAAACGTGGCAACGATATCAACGCACTTTCCTATACTCACCATAATAGGCGAGTACACGCAGTAAGCGTTATCTCCGCAACCGATTTGCCCGTGAAAGTTGAACCCGAAAGCGTAAACATCGTTATCTCGAGTGAGCACTAAAGTATGTGCCGAACCGCACGCTATCTTTTTCGCAGCAATACTGTCGAAATATGCGAGTTTTGTGGGCTTATACTCGTCATCGCGATTGTTGAGCCCAAGTTGGCCCTCGCTATTAGCGCCCCAGCCGTACACGTGTCCGCATTCAGTCAATGCCATTGTGTGCTCGAAACCGCAAACCACTGAAACCACTTTTTGGTTCTCGAATCCATTTATTTTGACGGGTAATAATTGATCGATCGTGTTATTACAGCCCAATTGACCGAAACAGTTGCAACCAAACGAGTACACATCGCCACAGTTTGTTAACACAATCGAGTAATTAGCGCCACAACTAACATCAACGACACTAACGTTAGCGAACTCATTCATTAATTTGGGACGAAATACATTAGTGGTGGTATTATCGGCCAATTGTCCAAAACGATTGTTACCCCAACAATATAGGCCGTCAACAGTTATGGCAAATGCGTGCGTTATGGACGCACATATTTTAGACACGCTTTTAAAGCATAACTGTTCAACTAATGTCGGTTCGGAAATTGGACAATCGGTGCCCAATCCGAGACAACCATCTTGATTGCCACCAAAAGCGAATACTCGATCGTCCAAAGTGACGATCATAACTTCGTTACAAATATATCCGTCACCGTTAGAGCAACAATGATCACCGAAAATCGTAAGAAACTTTATATTAGCCGGCAGTTTATGCTGATTTTGTTTCAAAATACTGTAGTTATCGATACAATTCATTTTTAATGAGATTTTAAGTAGAGAATAGATTTTAAAATTGCGATTAAAAAACTTTTGCTAACTTTTTTTACTAAACGTTATAAACGCTAACAAATCGTTTAAATAGTTTACAATAATGACGTAATAAATGGATAGTATAATAGTTAAAATGGTATTATAAATCTAACCTTAATTCAGTGCCAAATCATCGAAATCAATTTAACATTGAACGTAATTTAACAGTTATTCAGTTAATTGATATGATAGGCATACCAGACTGATGATTGTGATAACATAAACAATAGTTGTGTGTTGCTGTTATGGATATGGATAACATAACAATTGTGAAACATCTGCACAAATGTAAACATTCCCATAATATTTAGTTTTATCGATAAATGTTATCTAAATAAAAAAAGTTTTGTCGCTATACTAGAAAAAACACAGTTTAATTCGCAGGTTTTTATATTCATTAAAATGGTTTAGTAATAATTTAAATTAATTGGTGCAAACTTTGGTATTAAACGTTTAAATCAATTAATAATAATTATAATGTCAGTTAAGCGGGAAAAGCTATTATCGCTGAGCCGCGAAACAGATATCATTGAAACGATAAATGGATCGAATGGCAAAGTAATGATAATAATGCGTGGACTTCCCGGTTGCGGCAAAACAACTTTGGCGAAGAAACTCGTGGATCAGTGTAAGTCCGGTGCCATTCTTAGCACAGATGACTATTTCTATCGTAACGGCAATTACTTTTACGACGTGTCATTGTTGAGTGATGCGCACCAATGGAACCAAAACCGTGCCAAGAGGTCGGTTATGCGCGGCGTTTCTCCCGTTATCATCGACAATACAAATCTGGAACAGTGGGAGATGAGTCCGTATATAGAGTTGGCCACCAATTATAACGCTAAATATATGATTATTGCTGTGGAGCCCAACACGCCGTGGAGAAGGAATATTGCAGAGCTTGCCAGACGTAATGTACATAATATTGGACGCGACAAAATCGAAAGAATGCGCGAGAAGTACGAGAATGACTCGGTTTCTGTTGATAGTGTGGCCGATTGTTTGTCGCAAATGAGTATCGGCCACAATGAACGAAATGCGCGTTTGCCGCGCAATAGTTCTCAACAAACTGTTGTTGGTTTCAGTCAATCCCAATCCAGATATGTTAATAAAGATAATGTTAGGCCAAAACACGTTCATAATCACCAACAAAATCGACAAAACGTTGAAAGAATGGCGAACCAAACTAATAATAATAATCAAAATATAGACCCAAATCGACACAAAAGACGGCCTAATAATTATAGATCTCATAATACAAATAGATTCCGCAATCTTAGCGAACGTGACGATTAATTTAATTTGAATTAAGTTCCGTTCGAGTTTTATTCATCATTATTTTTAATAATTATTTTATCGTACAAATTACTATTGTATTTTTTAAAACTTTTTTCGCAAACGTAAATTTTATCGATATTTGATATAATCTCATAATCATGATATGCATATATGAGTGTCGGTGCGATTTGTTTCCGCGACTGAGAACCCACTTTTATATTGATTACAATGGGAAATGTGTGGGCCACTACTTTTATGCTTTAACTGTCATACGACCACTATTTCTGTATAAAACAATACCATAAATAAATCGCACCACTATATCCACTCATATATGCTGTTAATAACGTGCACGAATTTTATGCTATGTTATAAGCATATTTACCCACGTTGGTGCTTGACCACCTCCTAGAATTCTGGAAAAGTTGACCCCCACCCCCCGTGAAAAATCGAGAATGTATTAAAAAGTGGTATTTTATGTTTGATAAAATACATTTTGGTCCGAATACCAAAAAAATTGTCGTTTAAATCCGATGAGTTTTAGACCCCCCTTAAAAATTGAGATTTTCAGGATCTGACCCCCTCTTAGCACTTCAGACTTTGGGTAACTATGGTTAACAATTTATTATCTTATGTGTTGTATTATTTTTTAAAATTTTGTGTTTTATTAGTTTTGACATTTTTATTATAATATAATTGCATTAAAAAATAAAAGAGATAACGGTATCAATACTGTAATTGACCAAAAATGACTAATAACTTGACTGACAATGTTTGCTATTTCCATATATCCTAATATTACGATTATAGGCCGCGGCCTATTAAAGAGAAAGTGATTTTTACAAATTTATTTCTTATGCGGCTTATACTTCAAGTGCTGCCAATACATCATATAATAAAATTTTATGGGAAAATTAAAATTAGTCAACCATAGAAATAGTTGTCCTAAATAATTAAAATTTTCAAGAACGTAACTATACTGTGCTTAATTTTGATTTAAAATTTGATAGCTATCTCTAATTGTTAATCTATTTCTTCAATTGAATCAAAAATATTTATACAAGTTATTTAAACACAATAAAATTATTAGCCTAAGGAGACCTCTATTGATATTTAGTAAAATTAAAATGCGGCCTATACACAATTTCATTTACAAAACACATTAATTCCGAAAAACTACTTGATGCGGCCTATAATCGTAATTTTAGGGTACCAAATATTTTTTGTCTATTCCTATGAATAAATATAAATGTTCAACTAAGCCACGTCCAACCATTCCAGTTTGCTTAACATTTCATTGCAATGATAGGAATAGACAAAAAATGTTTGTCATATGCAGTATTTTATAATTTTAGTCTAAGCTTATACCGTATTATTAAGTGAAATGAGAGAAAAACAAATATTTAGTATAATTTAAACATATAATTTAAAATGTTTTATTTTTCTCAATTAGTGTTGAAATGTCTTTTATGTTAATTTCAGTTTTTATTGCGTTTATACGTTCTGAAGTAATTATTCAGTTATTGTTTATATTCAATAATCTATTTTTTCTTAAGAAGTTTATGTTATTACCACATTTATTATGTGTTTATCTGAACAATAAAATTGCATGAATTTTTTTACTTTAAAGAACATAACAGTTACTTATTATAGTTTCACTTAATTAAGTCATAATAAATTTAATTTTTTCCAATTAAATATTATACAGCATAAAGCAAATTATTAAATTAAATTAAATTTTTGTTTTATCGTTTAGTTTGAATGTCCCGATTGTTCCAAAGAGAAACAGCGAATAGAATCATAATTAAAAGAATGAAATAAGTGACAAGTTGTCCAACAATCACACCGATTTGCGATTCATATTGCGATAACACTTCTAATACATCCACAGTTATCGCTGATATCATTTTATTATTATCCCAACAACTATTCCATAAAATTAATTAATACTAAAAAGTATATAAAGTTATACGATATTCACCTATAAATAGCGCGATCATACTTAACAGCACTACGAATGTGTAAATTATTCATAAAATCAATTTTAATCCTTCCTTTGGTTTTTATATGAATTTTTAACGGATTTATAATATGATATTTTCGAGTATCAGTACTCGAATTCATCCATCGATAGAACTTATTATTCTTTTTCGATCTATACTTAAAAACAGATAATCTTAAGTAATATTGGATTTAAAAAATAGATAAAAACAGTACTCTAAACAGCTAAGGATAGTATAATTTCCAACAGTCACTGACACTGTTTTTCGTTTCGCTAATTTGAATTCACTAAATATTTCTTTAATATTTTTCACGAAATTCTTATTTTTCAAAACGTTTTTAATTTTGGTTCCAGTTTTTAATAGTGAGCCAACATTCGCATCACAATCGCCACCATAATCATAACAGTATGATACTTCTAATTCTGATTTCCTATCCTTTATTTCTTTAATCGATGAGACAACTGGTGGTAAATGATAAGACACACATGGAATACCAGTTGATTTAGCAAAATACTCGTCGAATAAACCAATACTGATGTTAGTGTTATTAATCATTACAGGAATATTGAAGTTTAATTTCTATTTAAATTAACATAATCTAATCAATTCATAAATTTTGAGTCAGTATTAATTGCCTTAATCTTGCAAATTCCAATTCGTTTTCTTAAACCAGATCTATTACAACGATTACATTCACTCCATTCCGTCCAATCGCTATAAACCAGTAAATTATTCTTCGGTAAACTTTTATTTTCGAGATGTTTCTTATTTGCATTTTTAATGAAATGAAATTTCAAGTCTATGACCACTTGAATGTCGTGCACTGCGTATATATTATAGTTGTGTATACAGAAATAAGTTCCACTATCGTTCACTAAACTATTATCGATTTCAAGAGTAAAATCTTTCTTAACTCGAAATCGGCTAAAGAATTTTTTGTATTTAATTGGAATTATATTCAATTTATTGTTCGGTCTAATTCTCCACACATTTTTTCCTATTATTTGCGTGTCATTTAAACTGTTAAAAATTAATTATGAATAATTATAAAATTAATTTCTAAATTTAATTAATATATTTCAACCATAAATTATTGCAATTTAGTCTTAGAAATGTTCCGACAGTGACTACACGTGTTTCAGATATTATTTCTTCCGTTTCATTACATTCCACCGGATTTTTAGTTTTAATTGAATCGCTAATTAATAAAATAATTTATTTATAGCACTAATTGTTATTTTAAAAATAGTCAATTTGTTTATTGGTTAACTTAATTAATATAAACTTACAGAATTGATAGTGTATTTACGCTAAATTTACTTAATGATAGTAAGAATATTGTTAACATGTAAACTTGTAACCTTTCAATCATAATGAACATCAAAAGTCTATTGGATTAATGCAATTAATTGAGATTTAAAACTTAAACCACTTTTATTAAAAATAGTTATCAAATTAATATTTAGTTATTTAAACAAATTATTTGTTGTTCGCACGCTATTTCTTGATTCACTCGTCTATTCTATGATTGTGGATATTTGTGATATCATTACTCGCGCAATATAAGCCCAGTATTATAAAGTTTATTAGTGATTTGGGCATAAATCAATTTCATTATGATTTTCGATATTTAATTAAAATGAATAATATTAAATACTAAATAGTATGTACCGTATATGATATGGTAATGATTAAGACGAACGTCGATATAATGAATACTTTCCCTGATTCAGTTCAGCCAACGATATCTTAGACTTAATCGATTCGCTAGCTTTTCGAACCCAAATCTCCGCGTTTCCGATCTGCACAAGAATGGCGCTATACTTCAATTCTGCGGATTCGATGAGCACATTCTGTCCCCTATGAAACCACTTTTTATCATAAAACAACTTTCCATCTTCAATACGCGCGTCATATACGGCAGGCATTGGTTCAAACTCGACGCCTAACGCGTACACTTTCTTCACACCCGTTCCACTCGGTTTCGCTGAAATGGATCGGCAAATGATCTTCAAGTCTTCGTTGATGTCATTTTCGTCGAGCAGAAGATTGAGCTGTGCGGGCGAAGCTCTCCTCCTCTTCTCTGGTATAGGCAACGGTTCGTTCGGTCTTCGTCTCAGCTTTCGGGTGATTATAGCTTTGGGTTCCGTGGAGTCGTTGGCCAATTCAAGACTCACGCGTTCCGTTTCGATCATCTTCTTCTTATCCTCTAATTCGGTGATCAAGTTCTCCTTCAATTCAATCTTTCTCTCCTCAAACTCGCGAACCGATGACTTCTTTTCATTGATGTACTCGTGTTCGATGCGTTCGGTTTCGAGCGCCAGAAACACATCCGCCCATAGAATCCTCTCCTGGTATGCGTCTTCCAGACACTTGATCCGAACCACGTAATCGGGATGAACGTTGTTGTCCAGTTGCGACAATTGGTCCTTAAGTATGGCTAACTTTTGCCGATACATCTGTTCTTTGATCTCAATGTACTCGTTGTCGTCGTACTTAAGCATATCTGTTTCACTGGCGTCTTCCGTGTCTTCATCCGAATCGCGCACATCGTATGAATTGTAGTCATTGTAGTCCACACTTAAGTCGTCCTCCAATTCACTCATATTTAATTATCAACAATTCAATCATATTTACCGTATATTTTGATTTTAGTGATGAATATGTCATAAAGATGTTTGAAGTTTGCTTTTACATAATATACCGAATAAGGTAAACATTCATGAGCAGGGTGTCCCAGACTGTGTTGGTCTGAGGGGAGGTTACTTTCCGACTTTTCAAAATTTTAAGGGGGGCCAAACTACTCGGATTTAAGCGACAATTTTTCTGCCATCGGTCAAAAAAGCATTAAAAAAAATTTTTTCCCCATAGAGTTGTCACTTTTTAGTTTTTAGGTAGGGGGGGTCAACTTTTTGAGAATTCTTGGGGGTAACCCCCTCCAGCCCCCCTCTGGGACACCCTGTTCATGATTCTATTGGTAAGCTTGTTTTACATATAGAAATATGACGTCACACTTAGGTTTTATTCAGCACTGACGGTGCCGTTTACAGCAGTTTAAGCCAACAACGAAAATAGTATCTTAAAAAATGACGTAATTCTAATTAAACTGCAAATAAGTTTAATGAAAAACAAGATTGATACGGTCATAATATCTGACCTTTATTAACATAAGAAATTGTGTTAAACTCCCTTAATTATCATAATTAGGAAAATCCCTTTATTAGAGTAAAGATCAAAATCCCTTTATTAACATAAGAAAGTGTACACAGACAGACTGACGGACAAACCCAAATTCATATATCTGAATTTTGCAATCAGATAAAAAAATTATTGAAGAAAAACGCATAAGTTTCATGTTTCAATTATTGCACATACGTTTGAAATATACATTTAATAATTTTTTGTTTATATCGAGTCAAAGCATAAATACTATAAATTATTTTGGCGCCTGTTATAACCTGTCTTCTTAGAGCCTACTTATTATCCTTAGCCTCAGCCTAAAATTTTATCCCTACAAAACCGTTCAGTACTAAAATTCAATATTCGGTTAAAGCAATGATTAAACGAAACCTTCACCATCTTTAACAAAAACAAGTAATAATACAAACGAATCCATAAACGACGTCATTTTATATATGAACCTGAAAATTTACGCGTTATGTTAAAAACCATATCAATTAAATTATAAAACTGTATAAACGTTATGTTTAATTAACCAAAAATTATAATTTATTTATCCTATTTCTAAAATATTTATTTCGATTTTCTCTTCATATCTAACATGAACTGCGGAACATCGCAACCAGATCTGCGCATTAAACTCGCGATTGATCGCAGTTTAGGCAAATCATTGTGAGTAAAATATGTCACAGCCTGTCCACGACGACCAGCTCTACCAGTTCTGCCAATTCGATGTATATATGACACCGCAGATGGAGGAAAGTCATAGTTAATCACTAAATTAACGCCTTTGAAATCGATTCCTCGTCCCAAAAGTTCGGTGCATATAAGAAACCATACTTTCGAGTCGCGAAACGCGCGCACGATATTATCTCTTTGCAGTTGCGTCCGTTCCGAGTGAATCACATCCACATTTATGCCGTCAAATATTAATTCTTTGAATAGATTTTTCGCTTTTTCAATAGTGTCCACGAATATCAACACAGGAGCCTGACATCCATTCCCAATCAATTCTCTTAACGCCATCATTTTACCCTTAAACAAAAAAAAAGAAATGCGCATATTATTAATTCAGAACATTTTTTGTACCTAATGTTGGGATTAATTTTGAACAAAATAGAATTACCAGTTCGTCGCCAACAAAAACAAGTTTTTGATCCACACTCTGGATCACTTTATTCTTACCGCCAACAATGACGGTCACAATATTGTCTAAATTGATTTGCGCCCACTTTTCGAGCTCCGAGTCGTAAGTGGCGCTAAACATGGCGTGTCTTAATTTGGGTGATTCGCCGCACTCTTTAAATATAATGGACAACTGGTCACGAAAACCGAGTTCAAACAGTTTGTCGCACTCGTCGATCACAAGCCACTCAATATTGCGGATATTAATAGCGATGGGCTCTTGTTTGAGCAGATATACCAATCGGTTGGGTGTCGTCACAAGAATATCGAATTTAAGCGACGATTGTTGTCCGAACTTCTTCGCCGCGTGACTCACGGTTTTAATAAAATGAACCCTCAGTTGAGTGCCGGTTGACATCCACAGACACTCCCTGTGGATCTGTTTGGCCAACTCGCGAGTGGGCGCTAAAATAATGGCACGAAAGCCCAAGTTTTGAGGCGTCTTTAGCTGCGAAAAAATTGGTAGCAGAAAAGCGAGTGTTTTTCCAGAACCGGTTGGCGCGCAAGCGATTATCTCACGCCTATCCATCATCAGAGGAATCGCTTGCATTTGAATGGGTGTCGGCGTTCGGAAACCACTTTTTTCTATATTTTCCTTAATAGTGTTGCTAACACTTAACTCATCAAACGTTTCGATTGGTTCGGAGATATCAGTTCCGGTCACTTGAATTCGGTTAACATTTCGTATGTGCGCCACACTTTCGTTACGAATGGATACCAATTTTTCTTGCGTTTTCACGGCTTTTCGTCGTTTTTTATTTGGTTTATTATTATTATTATCATTATCATTATGTGATAATTGTCGCTTTAATGTTTGGTCATTAATGCGCTCATCAGTAACTGTTTCAGTATTTTTGTTATCGTTATCTGTTCCGAACTTTTTGGCGTCTTTGGCGAATTTTTTCAAATTAAATTTAGTTCCCACCGATAACTTGCGAAATAAATCATTCGCATTCATTTTGTAGTTTAAAACACGAACATTAAATTTATATTTAAATATTGATGAAAACGTGTTATCATACACGCAATGTAAATAATCATTTTGTATGGTCTTTTTATCGTATCATAAACAACGCGTTATTTGTTTTCAAAACAGTTTTCATCATTTTTTATTACGCGCTCAAAACATAAACTTTTTAAAGTTTTGTTTGGAAACGCTATTTCACTATTTTATTAAAAAAAAGTATAGATTTTGGAATTATGTGCGATTCAAGCGATTTAAGCGTTGCAACCACTTCTACCACTACTCATGAGTTAATAGAAATATCATCGGACGAGGAAAATGATGTAAACAATTCAGAGGTGAGAATATGTACGATATATTCTAATATTTAAACAAAGTTTATAAAATTAGTCGATTCCAACAAAACCAAAACAACGGTATATTTTCGATGGAAACGTGTCTAAACGCGTGCATTACCAATACATAAACATATGCGACAACAATGATGTCAATGACCTCATTAATAGAGTAAATCAAATACCATTATACGGTATTTACTGATTATTACCAATATATTGCATATATTTATACAAAAATAGTATATGAAGACTTTTCGGGGAAGAGTAGACAAGAAAAATGGGAACAATGTTTGTGATATGACGAGTTTGTGCGATCATTTCGTTTTGCTTCTCAAAAAAATTGCATCTCAAAGCGCAAACACATCTCATTATAATTATAATATAATGAAATCACAACAATTCAATCAATTGATTTGCGAATCACTGATTAGTATTGGTTCTGATTCGGCCGAAGATATAAATGCTATTATTAGCAATCATCTCGAAAATTACCAGAAGTTTGAAAATGTAATTTTTTTCGTACGAATATGTGATTTAATTGATTACATTTTACATTTTATTAGATTATCAGTAAATTTTCCGAAAATCCTAACCATTTTACTACTAAAAACGAATTAATAAACGACAATGACATGATTAAAACAGAGGACGATATTGAAGACGAAAACGAAGAAGAAGATGAAGACGAAGTGTATTTTGATGCGAATTCACAAATCATTTGCGAACATTTAAACAATGATTCAGACGATTCCATCCATGCTTCGGATGAAGAATTTAATTGCTATGTTATAAACCATAATAATAATGATTGTATGGAATCTACTACTGAAAAAAATATGGAAATGGAAAAGTTGCGTAAAACTTATATTTATTTGAAGGAAAAGATCGAAAAATTGGGCAATCAATCGATTGAAGTGAACCATTTAGGGAACAGTAATATCGCTCTAATTAGCGATAATTTGGTTCGTCGATTGATCAAAGTTTGGGAACAGATCTGCAAAATAGATGGTTCGCTACCAATGAGTGAACGAAAAGTGGACGAAATGTTCGATTTCGCACAATTCATCGAAAATGTGGACATTCGTGCCAAACTCGAAACCGAAATGAATCGATTGATGTCTATTAACTTATTTCCTGATCTCAAAACAATAATAGATATCGTCAGTTCGGTTATTGAAGAGAAGCAGCTGTCAAATGAACTGGAATTCAGTTGCGAACAAAACGTTGTTCAGTATTGCCAAAAAGTGTTGGAAGAAATTGGGCGTGAAATACGGAAACGAAGAAAATGCGATCGAATCGAATATGTATCTCAGTATTTGAGTGATCATAAGTTCGACGAAATCGAATTACCAGAAAATAGCGATACAATTTTGAAAGAGAAGCTGGAAAATAATAGAAAATGCGGAGACAAACGGTTGACTGAAGTGTTTTATCGATACGAAATGATCGAAAATCAGACAAATAAACGAAAAAGAAATCGTATAAGTAATGATAATATGGTTAGCGATAGTGGTGTTGGATCGAAAATCAAGCGCATTCCACTGATTACGATTGATGTAAGTTCGCCAGACATTGGGTTTAATCAAAACTCCACCGAACATCTATAGTTACTCAAATAGACGCGAGTTTTCGCGAAAATCAAACGTATGGACAATTCAAATATCTTAATATAAAATTTATATTGTACGGCATGTTTATTTTTGTAGCAATAAACATAATTTAATAGTTTATTAAAGTAAATAAAACGAAAAAGTGATTCATTTTTATTTAGTTAATTGTAATTTTATTTTCTTCATTTCATTACAATCTAATTTGCAATGACAGTTATTCTGCGGTTCGAAGCATCTCTTGCGTCTTAATCCATACACTGAACGGTCCACGATTGGGCTTATAATGACACGACACGCCATTGGGCTGAAGCCTGCCATCAGCTCTCATCTTCTCGTAGTCATCGACGTCCCACTTAGTGAATCCCCACTTCTTGGACACAGCGATCTTCTGTCGTCCGGGAAACTTAAACTTTGCGCGACGCAGCGCTTCGATCACATTATCGCGATTATTGTCTTTGGCGCGAACCGATATGATAACCTGTCCGATGTCCACTCTCGCCACTGTTCCCAATGGTTTGCCGAACGCACCTCTCATTCCGGTCTGAAGCCTATCAGCGCCAGCGCACGACAACATCTTGTTTATGCGCAACACGTGGAACGGATGAACGCGAATCCGTACGTGAAACGAGTCTTTGCCGCACGTCTTCACCAAATACTTATTGGCGCAAATACGTCCCGCTTCTAACGCCTCACTCGATATTTGCTCGAATTCCTGACATTCAATACCGAATATAATATTGTTAAATGTTATGTTCATATATTTATATTAACTTACGTTTGATATAAGATGGACACATAGCGGCAGTTCGTCCACTTTAGCCTTCTTTCTGCCCAAATCGAAGATACGTATCTTAGCGTCGGGAACACCGCGACAGAAACGCGACTTCGGGTATGGCTTGTTCTTGCAATACCGGTAACTGAATATTATAATTACAAATGTATACCACAATCTAATTGAAAATTTTATTGATTTACATACCAACGCGCCGGTCTTCGACCCATTATTTATTTGACGATAACAATTAGTTAACTAATACGAGTTAACACACTACGAATCAATTACGTATTGCAAAGGAAAAGGATATAATCAAAGATGATAACACGTGATGTGTTATGTTGTGTGGTAATACATAAATGATGTGTATCTTTGAAAACAGTTTAATAAAGTTTTACAAACTATTGTTGTGCACAATAGACTATGAAATTGTAAAAATTTCAAGGCCCGAGCCCGATGCAAGCCCGACAGACTTGAGCCCGAGCCCGACAAAA